>JABFPJ010000177.1:0-55685 GCA_022817425.1 Gryon sp. ZL-2020 | reverse complement strand
ACATTAATATAATGCTCTTTATCAATCAAGAGTCATTTATAATTATAACCTTATTAAAAATTTGGAATCGGTACATACACAGTTAGTAGTTTCTGCTACTGATCATTAAGAAGATGTAATATTTATTTCAAAATAAAACTTCTAAAAAAATTAACAAATAAAAAATTTTAAATAATTATACATATTAATATCTCTTAAGTGAATTAATAAATATGAATGAATTAAAATTAATTTATCCTAAATATATTTATATCTATTTCGTGAGAATTTCCCAAGAAATATAAACATTTATATCATTTATCTTTTACTTTTAATAGTAAACGAAAAGTAAGAGATATCAATAATATTCTTTGATGCTTTACATTAATCCTAATAAAATAACTACACATGAAATATTCTTTCAATTAATCAAAAGACTATATTTTCTTATATAATTAATAATTATATGAACATAAAATAAATTAACATAATATGAAAATACAATAAATAAATTCTTAAATTATTATAAATATAAATTAAAACTAAACTAAATGAAACCAAATGTTTTTATACGAATGCGTACCAAATTATGAATAGTCTTTTAAAGTGTTTTGGTCAAAATATGTGCTTCCGGAAAAAGTTTTGAAAAGATTTTTAAAGGATAAATAGGAAATGTGGTAAGATGAACAGCAGACTCTTGACGACGGTTGAGTCGAATATTGTAGCATTTACGAAGAGCCATAAATTGCCCCAGTTTAGAAAGAAAATTTTGTGTCGCATGGTAACATATGTATTCGTACCAAGAACCATGCAAATTTCCTTGGGAACAAAGGCGCTGGAGTAATTTTACAGTTGCGCAATTTTGAGAGAATCTTCTGACAACATTTTAGGTACCAGATGTGTTGATGAAAACAAATAATTCTAGACCACTATTATATTTCAAAATTAATCTTCATTTTTCAGTACTATTTATATTCGTATTTTCTTTCTTCTTCGTTTATTTCTAGTTTTAAATGGTAAAAATATTTTTAGACACAAAAAAGTACGAACATAACATAATAATATGGAGATTATTAAAAAGAGTTCATAATTTGTTTATAAAAAATGATGTTTGGATAATATAAATTCATTCCAGGATAATATACAGTAAATAAATGAAATATCCACTTTTTTGATTTAAATATATAATTAAGTACAATATTATAATTTAAATGTTTACCTGTTTTTAAAGTGTGGTTAATAAAGACGTATTCAGTAGATTCACACACATACAAACATATTATTTCGGATTAAATTATATCTCAGTAAGTAACGACATTGTGTAGATTACACATGATAACTCATACATAAAATATTATCAAAACAGTCTGCAAAGCAAGTTATTCTTTTATGCAAATTCAAAATATAACGGTTTGTAAATTCATATGAGAAATAATGATGCAACAGCATTCGAAAATCGATTTAGAGCAAGATTAATGACAGCTTAATGATTCTTAAGACATTCAGAACTTCTGACAACAAGAAAGAACAACTTAATTATATAAAAATTCTATTGCATTCCGAAACCTCATTCAAGCGTTATTAGATCAATGCAAATATAAACTGTTATTAAGATATTGATAAATCTGTTCATCTATCCTTGTCATGAATTTTGATCACATCAACAAATTCGGGGTTTATTTCATAATGAATTGTACATTTAAACAAACGTTAATTCTACAAGAATATACTTTTGTATAAAATTTTTTGCCTTTAAAAGAGAAAATTTCATTATGTTTTATTCATTTAAAAAATTAATAAACTTCAAATTATTATTATCAATACATAAAGATGTTTAAGTCTGAAATTTGCTTAATGTTTTTAAAACTTGAATGGAAAAAAGTTATAGTTGTACAATTAATAAAAACTTGTCTAATTATGAATTTGTTTAACATAAAAAATAATATTTTAGTATAATTAATAAAATAATAATGTTTGTAATACTGAAAGTCCAAGTTTCTTTATATATATATTTAAATTCAACTTTTCATCGTCAAAAATCAAAAAGTTTATTACCGGATATTTTTCATCTTCACAAATCTTACATCGAAGTTAAAAATTAATTTTCACGTCCAAGAAAAACAGATAAAAATGAACGCTGAAATAAGAATACAAAGATGCTTTTATTTTGAAACATGTATTGAACCTACTTCGACAACACTGAAAAATGAACATCACGTAGAAATAAACTAAACAAAGATACAATTTCTACGAGGCATTAATTTCTTTGAATCTCTTACTATACGTGATCCAATAAAAAATGTAAAAAAACAACATACCATTCAATATTACTGTATTCTTCCACAATAATCAGTGATTATAAAAAATGCATTATTAAGGCTTTCGTTGTCCTCATTTCTTCATATTTCGTTCCATCCGTTCATACTTACTGTGTTTTGTCATTGACATATGCTTTATATCAATCACAAAACAACGCATAAAGGTGAGATTGTGAGAAGGTAAGGAACGATTCCCAGGTAAGGTAAGTGAGACTCAGCCTTGGTAAGCAAAAAAGACGTTACGATTTTTTCTATGTAAATGTTTGCGAGATGAAGCCTGTAGGAGAGTGAAAAAATGTATTTTCAAACACGTCATGTGCATGAAGAATGACGCGTTAATGTCCACTTACAGCAATTCGAGAGTCGGCTACCGGCCAAAACGGTATAATCGCAAGCACGCGCAGCTCTACACTGCACATATTTCGAGAACGCATAGCTCGATTTATAAAATCGCATTTTGATCGTGCAGAAATTTACGACTTGCCATAAATCGTCACTTGCATCGATCGGCTTACAGGTACACGTGCTTTCGTCACGGTTTAACAGATTTAGCCGCATGACTGAACACTGATTACATAAGGATGTTAGGCAAACTTATCTTTTTACGTAATTTCATCACATTACCGTAAATCAATTGTGATCAATGAGTTTGTGAAGTTTGTGCTTGGCGACATCCCACGCACGATAACTTCATTTTCGGCTATTATTACGAATGACCACGGAGCACAGTTATTTCCAACTTTTTTTTTTCTTCGCAACAAGTCATCCTGAATTTGTTATATACTTAAGTATATAACATAATTATGATATTAATTTAAATAATATATTATTCAAATTTTAAAAAATTATGTATGTTTGGTAAATTCATACCATAAATCTCATATCTTTAGACTTGGTGTTAACATGAACTCTTTGGAACAGATTTACTTTAAGAAATGAGTTTAGGATTCCTTTTGAAATTATTATTGCATACGTTTAAAAAGTTGAAATTAAGTAATAAGTAAATTCGTTTGTGCACCAAGGAGATTTAGACTATTTTTTATTAATTAATATTAAAATTTAATTGAAATTTTCGTAATATTCATTATGTTATCGTAAATTTACATTTAATTCAGGCAGTAAAGTGGTTAACACTTTTAAAAAAAGTACACATCAGTTGATTCAACACCTATTAACTAGATTATGATAAAAAATATTAAAAATATTTGTATCATTTTTTTTATAATGTATATAAAATACTTTATGAAGCAGAAACTGCTTTCGATGAAGTTATCAATATGTAAATTTTGGTAAAACTCAAAGATCGGTAAGAACAGGGCCGCTGCTAAATTATGTTGTTGTATATCTGACTGTGCATCGCATGGGACACGCAACTATACCACAAACTGATTGCAGGGTAAATTTATGAGGTGTTCATTAAGAAACTATATTTACAGGACACGTCGAGGCGACGTACACTTTCAGTAGATTATGATTATGTCATGAACCGCGCAAGTAATTAACATTCATTGGAAAAAATAAATTATTACACCTCGAACAATTTATTAACGATTTAATTAATTTTTTTAATTACCAGCGGCTCTGTTAATAATGCGACGCTAATTTTTATTGCATTCTCCGTTCGTAATGTGCTGCAATGTTCATTTTCTTTTGGACCCTTGTACAATATTTAACTGAATAAAAAGAGATTTTGATAAATATAAACTACAATCATCTTCCAATTTAACATTTAATTTCTACATCTTCGTGTTATACAAAAGAACAAAATGTATTTTTTATTACAAAATATACTACATTTATATTATTATTTAAAAAATTTTTAGTTATCCATTCTTAAAATAAAAGAAAATTTGCAAACGAATAATTGGCAGTGACTAAATAAATTAAAATGTAGTAGTTGTAATAACTCGCAGCTCATCTTGGCGTCAGGTGTAATGAGGTCACCATTAATCCAGTTAAAGGGTCCGAAAAATATTTGTACTCGAGCGTAACTGCTGCATGTTGGGGATATGCGACAAGATCGGCCCAAGCGTTTGGTCACGCATCGATAACCAATCACAGTGCCGCTTCGTATCTGCAGGTTTGTATGGCCACGGATTCTTTTTCGTCGGCATACATTAATCAGCCTTCGGCGAGAGACCGTTGTCGTGTAACTTGCATCCGACTGATTTTTCCTCGGGTGCCCCGGAATGCACGCTTTGCCTGAGACTTCGAGTATTTACTCGTTAAAGTCTTTGCCCTCCCACGTAGCCAGCTTAATTTCATCTGGATTAGGTGACTGTCAGGACAGGGCTGCCATGTTAGATAGGCGACTCGTAAGAGTTAATCGCCCGACAAATCCATTGCTTCTTCTCAAAACACCTGTGAAAAAAATATACGCATCTTCAGATCCTCATGCTTACGTTAGAAATAAAATATACATTTTAGGCCAACGATACTCATTAACTTTAATGCTCCTTCGATTTTAAATGGTGCGAACGATTTTTAATGTAAAAATATACATTTACTTTCAAACATAATTATGTAAACTCTTGACAGTTACATTATTAAAATACACTAATTGTTTATATGTATATTTATTTTTTTGTATATCATAATTAAAAAATAATCTGTATGTTTAAGCTTCTAAAATTCATTCTCTATTTTATGTTTTATGTTTTTTTTTTATTACATTAAAAAACTTTTTTTAATTTATTATTATTAAAAGTTGCTAAATTTCGAATTATACTATACTTAAAAATAATGGGATCAGTTTACATTACTGTCGGTCTAAAAATAATTTACTGAGAAAATATAAATAAATAAGTGATGCGCACACTATCGCATTAATAATGTTAATATAATTGTAGAAGATTGCGATAGACAGATCTAAATTTTAACTAATGATATATAATTAAATTTCATTATCCAGCCCGCAAGTTAAACGTTCAATTGTTTCTCATGGAAAATTCACGTTCATAAATGATGATAAATAATTGTGTAGAATTCAATGAAAACAAGATAATCGTTGCTTAACTCAGAAAGAATATCTCATAAGTCGTGTAAAACAAATGTCCCACGAAAAAAAATAATAATCGACAAGAATAAAGAATTCGCTGGATCGACGTGAAATAAATCAGGAATATATACAACTAGATGTGATAATGTTATGTACCCACGCAAAAATCGTGCATAATTGGCGCTTTTTGGGGGTAAAAAAGGAAATGTTGCGGGAGCACGTGCGCATTCGTATGACGAATAAAGTTCCCCTTCTCTTGAGTAAAAATTCTTCGGGTCAAATGTATTCTCCATAAGGAAGCTAATTTTTATTCGTTCGTTGGACAAGCAAGGGAAAAAGGTTTGATTCGGATCGTTATGTATGTATGTGTATATCTGTACGAGGATAGCAATGGGGGATGGCAGCATGCAGGGCCGCGCCAAGGCAATATCCATAGGCGCACCCCATGTCAGAGGGAGAGGCAGAGACGGGTAATCAATCATTGGTGGTACCATTGCCATGCTCGCGGCCCTCATATCAGCCATGGCACAGAGTAAACATTTTTTACTTTGCCACGTTATTAATATTAGTTGCGCTGTCGGGCCTCTCTCCTCGTCCATGATATTAGCTTTTTTTTTTTTTTTTTTTTTTTTTTTTTTTTTTTTTTTTTGTTATTTTGTTGCGCCAACGTATACGCTTCCTCTCTTGTATTGAGACATATGAACTTTAAAATAATATAAACGTATGAATATTTATTTACGCCGCGCCGTAGACAAGGTTTTTTCAACTAATGTAATAACCAGTGTCGGCATTTTCGACAGATGCAATTTTATCAGATGTATAAAGTTTTAACAAAAACAGTTATTTCGGGAAAAAACGGTAGTGGTTTTAACATTTAAGTTAAGATATTTATATATGTACATATATATATACGTGTAAATTTGCAAAAAATTATTGATTAATGCTAATGTAATTGATTAATTATCCTACAATGCTTCTTCATAAATTACATTGTAATGCACTTAATTTAAAAGCGAAGAGTCAATTGGAAAAAATATTCCGGAAATTTTAAGGATAAAGTAAAAAAGAAACAGAATGTTATTCGTTTAAAGAAGTAAATTAATGGATATAATCTTTAATAGGTAAACATATTTCTATATTTACAGAAATGAGAAACGTTAAATTAAAAAGAAATTTTTTTTGATTATATAAATATAAAATAACTACATGTCTGGATTTAAATGAAAATTATAATATGTTAAAAATAACTACGAATGTAAATTTTTTTATTTATTTAAAGTGCAATTCCCTCATAATGTATCAATAAGTCAGTACGATTTTATACGATAAGGAAATAGTAAAATTATATGTTATTAGTTAAATTATACATTAATATAATTTTGTTTGTTTTAATAAAGTTAATAAAAAACTTTTCAAAAGAGGTTATTGACATTTTCTTGTTGTTTTAACAATTTCCTGTTTAAAACTGCTTTTTCTATTTTGTACTACTGAATATTACAACCCTAATAGAAACTATCGATTTTCAGTTTCAAATTAGGTTAATAAGATGCATTTCAAACTTGAAAACATGCTTGAAGATTTCCCACAGGAAATTTTTAAACGATATTCACGATTATTTGCATACTGTAAAAAATATGACATAAATAATAATAATTAGTATATAGATGTTTGATAATATAATGATTTATTTTAAATAAAATCAAAGTTGAATATTAAATTTCTTTATATTCGAAATTTCGATAAAATAATTGCGTGGAAAAATAGAAAGTCTTGCAAAAAATTGAATGCAACAACATTTAATTTGTAAATTTTATTGTGTGTGAGTATTATAGGCGAGATTTTTGTGAAGCATAGAAAGGACAGTCTGGAGCCTCGAATTAAATCACCGTCGTGGTCTTGAATGTTACTTCGGAATGTCATGTTAGATCTAGCGATTAGGGAAGTAATTTAAAATGCGAATAAATTATGCCGCTATTAATGTCTCGGGCGTGACGAATGAAAATGATGGATTAATGGAATTAAAAAGTTCGGAGTTGCAATTTCGAGCACTGTGATTCGCGAGAGATCAGAATAGGAAAATTTTTGTTGGAAATTAGTATAGTAGAGTCTGGTAGAGCCAAATTTCCAGTTTTGATTAGCAGGAGATCAGTTTAAATGTCTGTCTGTTATGGAAAATGTCATTTTATTTGTATACTATAGCTGAATCGCCTGACGAAAACAGAGTTACTTTTTATGAAATACTTACTTCCCTATTACATCCCTATTACGTCCCCATAACATCCCTCTTATAGGAATGTAAAAAATTTGAGCTAATTTGGCTCAGTAGTTTTTGCGTGATGAGGTAACAGACAGACAAACAGACAGAAAAACATAAACTGACTTCATATATATATATATATTAGGACTAGTAGTAGGATTACTTATTCATATGATTTCGATTTAGAAGTTACCCATATGGAAAATGGTAGCATTACAACAATTTCAGATTCGAACCAAGATTGTAACAACGTTAGCAAACAATATTAGCATAACAGCATTGGACTATTGTTGACGTCTTGATTGTTTTATCAACATTAATGAAAAACTATCTGCCAATGTTTACAGCCAGTTTTCAACCGACATTGAACCGACATTGTCTCCCAACAATAACTGACTCAAAATTTTTGTTGCAAAATATACACATACTAACGTTGGACTACGGATTTATTAACTGCTATGCCAACGTTGATACAACGTTGACATTGTCATCGATCATTAGCTATGCAGTTATTATTTATGCATTGTTAACAGTCAATTATAAATAACTTAGTGTAATAAATAAGTAATTTAATAAACATAGATAATTTTTAATTAAAAAATACTAAATACTTTCATATATTAATACTAAATGATACTAATGCTGACGAGTATTTACACTCAGATATTATAGCAAAAATTCAAATTTTTAAACTGAGAATTTATTTTGTTATTAATTTTCCAATAAGTAATACAAAATGAACATGCAGACGTATATTAATGAATAAGTTAAAATTTAAGTGTAATAAAATATGAATTTATATTTATCTCTTCATCTTAATAAATAATATAAATAATTAATTATATAACTAAATTCTTTATTAAGATTAATTAATTATTATCATTATAAAAATTAAACTTTATTCCTATTAACATAAAGCTAGGCATAATCAATTTTTAAAATAGTTGAAAAATCAAATCTTCGAAAATCAAAAAATACACCTTTATCTTCGAACCTAAATTCAATCATGAAATATAATTGTAAGTGAAAAAAAATGAAATAAATGTTAAAAAATGTGTATATATGTAATACATATTTTTTAATTTATTATAAAAAATACTATGTCAGCGTACGCACCTGGCAAAACAACGTCGAAACAATATTGGCAAACAACACTGAAACGAGATTGAGTAACCATCGTCGAAACAACGCTTTTAAACAACTTTGGGATAACGTTTCATCCCAACGATTTAATAATTTGCTATGTTAATTTAAATCAACATATACAAATTAGAGACTTATTATATATTTTTGATATATTTAGTAAACAAAATTGAAAAAATTACTAAATGAATTTAAAATCTAAAAAATATAACCAAACTGTGACTAGATTTATTGATAAAAACCCTGCGTAAGGACTCTGACCTGTCTATATAGATAAAAGATCATCAGTATATCTGATTCAATTTTTGTCCTGTGAATGTTTCATATTCGTTTCTTTTTATAGGAATAGGAACTGTAATTGTGTAGATACATCAGCAAAAAATGCTCAAACTATCACACGTAAATCTCATACCAATTTTTCTTATCTTTCTGGTCATTAGATGATAAATAATAATTGATGTAATTTAGATATTCCTTAATGAATCTAATTGATGTGTACTCTGTAAATAAATGTAACACTACTTGTTACATCGAGAATGAACAATTATTTCTTTAGCTTCAACACGCAAATGTAAAGGTCCTGGGTTTATGAATAGGGTAGAACACTATGCAGTGAATAAAGAGAGGGAGAAAAGGGATGCGAGTAGTTACAGACCAGGCATTATGCAAACGATGCGACAATTAGACCGTGGTCTTCTACTGGTTATTTAGTATTTAATATAATTTAGCTGGGTATCGTGCGTGTAATGGGTATCTTCACACATTCTGTATGCAGACCCCTTAGGTATAATACGAGTATATGTACATGGCTTTTTGGCAACGTTACGTACAAACACAGATGCACACAATTTGGTCCAAGGATATCAAGATCTTCGAAAATTTGCCGCCAGTATTTTCAATCCAATTTTCGACATACGCGATAAAATCGAGAAAAAATGTATAATTGGATATGATGTATTAGTTAGTGAAAAACATTTATAAATTTCGTGATGAATACTTGTTACTGTTTCCCTTACGGTTATTTTCGATCTTGTGTATTTGAGGTATAATTTGGCCGCAAAAAATAACGTTCTTTTTTCATCTTCTTTTTCTTCATCTTCTCATTCTGTCGAATTATATAATGCGATTTTAATGAATCACATTCAATAAGTTTGGCTTCATCTGCGAGATCTTTATCAAAGAACATCTTGGCTTATTGGAGCATTTATATCTCCATTATCCTAAGGATTCATCAAACTGCTTTCCTGAATTATTATAAGTTTTCGTATAAGAAATATTTATTATTTTTTATTTATTCACAATATGAATGTATACACATTTTTTGCATGTATGCACAATTTTTCTCATCAGAAATGTAACAAGAAAAATCTTCAAAATGCAAACAAATTAAACTTTGAGATATGAAATTATAATTTTTATGAATATTTAAAAAACTTTTAAATAAGTCTCATAAATAAAAAAAATGAAAAAGATCAATGCTTAATAATGTAAATATTTAAATCAAAATAAAAAGTTAATATAACTAAAATAATTTAAATACTGAAGGGATTTTCTACTTCATAGATTATTTCAAG
Organism: Gryon sp. ZL-2020; assembly: GCA_022817425.1. Taxonomy (NCBI): domain Eukaryota; kingdom Metazoa; phylum Arthropoda; class Insecta; order Hymenoptera; family Scelionidae; genus Gryon; species Gryon sp. ZL-2020. Next base: position 45,416 of record JABFPJ010000177.1, on the reverse strand, counting down.
TATTCAATAAAAAGCACAAATTTTGTTTTGATTTCAACGAAATTCAAGCGATCCTTTATCCAAACACATCATGGAAGGCGAGTAGGATTTGGGGGCGATAACAGTATCCTGATAGCCTATATCCGACGCGTTGTCCGTCCTCGAGGGTGCATCTTTTACCTCGACGAGCAAAGAGGTGGGAGGAGGGCGGGATGAAAGGGGGGGGGTCTCACGGACGTGTCGGCCGAGACGCGCAGTATACAGTCTCAGCGTTGTGCTGCTATTTATTTTGCCGGATTTCAGAGTCCGAAGCCATTAATCTCGGCTTCGCAGCGTCAGTGGAGCGCGTCAGGCGACGTCGGGGTGCGTGGCGTCGGCTGACGTCGTTTCGCTCTTAGCTTACTTTGCCGCGGACTCAGAGGGGGGCGCCCCGCTTCGTTCGTTGGTTCTCTGTTCATCGAACAAAGAGAGATGGAGCGAGACAGGAGGGGGCGGTAGGTAGGAGTATCCTCGGCCGTAAGAAGGGGAAAGAAAAGGCGAAGGAGAAAAAGCGACGGACAAGCAAAAGAGGAAGGGGGACGCAGGGGGGAGGGACTCACCACAGGGGGCTCGCAGGGGGAGTAACCGGACCTGAACCGCGCGGCACTTTGTGCAAAATGCCAAGCTACGAATGCCTCCGTTGATTGAGAATCCGACGCACAAATGCGCGCTTCGTCTCGGACTCCTGGCGCAGGATCTTGTTAATTAAAGCTGAGTGAGATGTCACGATGCCACTTTGGCCAAAGGGCGACGTCGTCAAATAAACTTCAATCCTTTTCATTTTTATTATTATTTCAGGATTATCATTGCAGATCGCGAAAAGGGAAGACTACAAAGATTGATGGTGCTGCTAAAACCACCTTTTATAGATTATTGTTACGTTGAGATAAATGATCTTTGACTGTACGTTGATAACGCTGCTTTTGACGGTTTTGATGAATTCTGCAAGCAATTTCGTTAATTAATTTGTACAAAGGGGATATCATTAATGATGGAAAGAAGTTGTATTCGTTAAGGATGTTGTTCTTCATTTATTATAATTATATATAGAAAAACAAACATGATAATCTTAAAGGGTGTACATTGATTCACTGTTTGTGTTAGTTTGAAATGTTAATATGTTTATTAAATATTTGTTTACATATATTTTATTTCTGTAGTACATAATCATTTAAAATATATACATAATCTAGGAAGTTTGGTGAACAAATAATAACAATTCAATATAAGTAATAAAAGATAATTCATCTTTTCATTAAAAAAGAACCTATCAAAATTATTCACGAAGTAAAAATGCATAAAACGGTACATTGCAAATTGATTAAATTAACTTTTGCTCACATTTTTAGCTTATAATTTTGACTACCATAAATAAAATGTTGTATAAACAGTAAAAAATATTTAAAACATTAATATATACATATATATATATAATAAATAAATTTCGTATGAAATTCATCTAAAGAATTTCACTTAAAAATAAAATATTAAATATGACGAAACAAAATCCTTTCACATTTCCTTATTCTTATCATTAAAATATTACAAGGCTGAATAATATTGCCGCACTAGGGCTTAATATTACTGCCCTGAGCAGTAATTGTAACTTACTGTCGGGCATAACGTCGCCATTGATACGTCATATTTTTACATATTATATCTATAATACTTGTTTTATGACACTCAATCATACGTTTTGTTAGCATACTTTATAATATTTAACGCAGAGACTTTAATTTTCAATCGCTTATAATCATATTATTAATAACAATGAGAACGGAAGGTAGAATTAATACGTATCGAATAATATACATATTAAGTGGCAGCTGTTTTTACCACTTGCGGGAAACCTTGCTCATCTAATTTCATGGCGTAGTGCCAGCTGGAATGGAAAGTTTGAGAACGCGCAAACGTTCAAATATGCGTCAATGTTTTTTTTGTTTATTAGCAATTGAAAAATTAAACAAAAAACTCATTAAAAAATTCAATAACAAAATGTGAATCAATTTTCATGAATGTTTTCAGAGTTCAGAAATTACAAATTAAAAATTACATTACTTTTTTTTTATTTAAAAGAAAGTCTGATATGAATCGAAGTAACTCATTTAGTTAATCAGTTTAAGCGTTTGCATACGAAACCTTTAAATATCCAATTTTTTTATTTTCTTCTAACCCAAGTAAAATTTTGAAAGAATGAATTTCACTGAACTTTCTTCTTGTTAAAATGACGTTTCAGTTATATTTATTAAATAACAAAAACGTTTTATTTTCAACATTTTCATAAACAAATATTGTATAATTTTTGTCTATACGTCTTTCCAACTTTTTTTTGTACAATAGTCTTATTTCACTATGTTTACATTAAACATACAAATATTACGTAAAATTATATAAAATTTAGGAGAAAGTTACTTTGCAAAAATATAAAATTAAATAGTTAAAAAAGGAAAATGTTGGTGAAGTATCCCACTGGTGCAGTTAAAAACAACAAACAGAATCTATATTTGTTGCACTTTATCCCAAGAAATCCGGCTTAGTGAAACTTTAGAGTTTAACTTGTTCAACTACATCCAATGTATAATTTTCTTCCAAAATTGTACCAAAATGATGCGCGAATTAAAAATCTATATACCCTCGATATTCACTCAACATCCCAACATTTAGACGTAATACAGAGATGCTTAATTCTATATCCAATATTGTTGTAAATAATTTAGGCATTATTATACGCTTGAGTTACGATACCCAAAAGCAAACACCGAGAACAATTACATAATTGGTGATTGCGCATAACATGAAAAGGGTTTACGCCGGAACGCAAATTTGTACCTGAACGAAAGTGATGCATTTTTGTAGAGCTGCAGGGTGCAGCTGGGAACCGGGGATCTCTCTGCCTCTCTATACATCGCTTTCTCTCCTTCTCTCTGCGGCTTCGACGCATTTGGAGCGGAGCACGCATTAAGTGCAGAACTTGCATGTTGGCTGGAAGAGCCCAGCGTTCTGATATTATTACTATGTAAATCACCCCCTTCTTCGTTTACGTTGACGCCCACGGTGACAGCCCTCGGGTGCCCTCGGCACGATGGATGAGTTCTGGCTCTTATTAGATATTCCTCTTCCGCCACCCTCTCTTCGCCATCACTCCTAGAACATATACGAGAAAGTCAGACAGAGACAGAGACAACGTTTCGACCAACGCCAATACACCTTTTTGCCTTTTTATTTTTTGCTGTTTTGTGTTTCACCGCGGGCACTGTGTAATTGAACGTACAATTGCATTGCCTATATAACACATTAAAACTCTCGTGACAGAATATGCGAACAGGAGACACGCTATTTCCCGATTCATATATTACTGTTCCATCATTTTCCACAACTTAACACTTTATTTATAAGAACTTCAGACCCAATCATTTCTCGTCGATGATGAATGTTTAAAGATTATACAATGTGAATGTATTCAACAATTTTTTTGTTCAACTTGAAACAATTTTTCTTGTGCAAAGTAAGGTGTTATTTTATATAGATCTGAATTTAATTTTGTATTCTGCACCTTGAGATTTTACGTCGTTGATGTATGCAGTTGAGAAAAATATTGATGATAAAATTGATTGAAAAAGTTTTAATGTGTATAAGTTGTTAAAGCAATCCATCATGAACGTTGATCAATTTTAACTGAATACATGCATTTATTTTATATGAAATTGTATATTATATGACGGAGATAAAGTTTCTGCTTAAAGATATAAAGTCCTTATTGAATAATACAAAAAAATTCTTATACTTAATTTAAATGTATTATATTTGGTTAATATCTGAATGGAAAATGGTTAAACAATTTGATAGCATTATCCATTTCAAAATATAATATATCATTTCACAATAACATCATACAAATTTACTGACCCACGACACAGTATTAACAATGATGCCGACGAGTTCAAAGAACTCAAGCTCTGCATGAAATGCGCAAAAACTATTGAAGTACATGTTCGACAATGGAAACGAAAAGCGAGATAAATCGAAAAAGAAGGAAAATCCAATAGGATTCGTGCGATGCGTTGCTGAAGCACACAATTTGGATGGGGATACTGGAAGATGGTTCGAACCCAGAGGGTGGAATTCTCTCGATAGGATAGGGCTGCCGCCACCCAACCGCCCGACCAGGGAGTGACTACCGACATTAGTCCACTGACACCATTGACACTTTTATTAATGATACCGTCGCTCGAAACCTTTCCCCCCTTCGTCCCTCCTTTCTCGCTATCTCTCTTCCTCTTCTCTTTGGATGCTTCGCTTCAGCATCAGATTTGCCCTACCGCTCGACACAGAAAGAAGAAGCGCGCTACCAGCAAAGTCTCTCATTTCTTTTCGAGAGTAAGCGCGAGAGAGAGGGCAAATGCCGAAGAGAGGATAAAAAGAGAGGAGCTACATATACACCGAGAGAGACCCTTTTTCCGGACATCATTGTATTCTCTGCGATGAGAAAAACACGACTGCCTTTCTCAGCCTCTTTTTCCGCTTTGCTCTTTTTACATCTGTGGCCCCGCCAGACCCTACTTTGCTCCGATCTGCGACTTAAAGTCCCGTGAGGAAACCGCTAACGTCGTATTGAGAAATCTATCGAATTTTTCATCGTGTCAAAGTATTGTGTATAATGCGATCGTCGAGCTGAAATCATTTAGATGTTTAACCCTAGTTGTCAGAAGCATCATTCTGTAATGATAACAAAAAACGTTTTTTTCTTCTCGTCTTCCTTTGTTCATTGTAATGACTAAAAACAGTTGTAACAAAGATAGTGAAGTTAGATGAAGGTAAAAAAAAAAGATGGTACGATTCCAAAGTTGTCTCGAGCACAACATGCTCGTGATATTCATAACACATGTTCATATGCTAAGTTTTGAGACAGCGCAACGCAGCCCTCTATTTCGTAGAAAATAGGGTCACTATTGATCTTCGTCAGTCGCTCTCTTACTAAATCTATCTTGCGTCTGTCTACACAAATGCGACAAAAAATCATGCGCATCTGACTGAAGAACCCGACAGATACTTTCAGCACATCAAATCGATGAATGTTTGTCTTACGTTTTCTCAAGATTTGATGTTTGCAGTTTGAAAAGAAATATATGAAATCTCGTGTGAGGTAATTTTTGTGTGTGTTTTTTTTCCAAGTTAGAAAATAATTGGATTTTGGTGAGATGAAGTGATGAGTACATGGAGTTTTCTAAAGTACACATTTTATGAGAATTTCCAATTTATTCGGGGAACAATCTCTACTTCAACGCAAAGGCAGTCGATATAACAAGCAATATATATACAGCGACGCGTGTTCTAGATTGTCACGTCGTTTGTAATGACGACATTCGATCAGACACTCATTCTTCTTTCGCCCTCTCCAGTCTTTCAGCTCGATACCGCATTCCGTTCAACGTCCTGGCAATGGCACGGACTCTCGCTTCAGGGCTTATCCAAGGATTTGTGTTATAGTCAGTATCGTGCACTGCCTACTTATAAGAGTTATCACATAAGCTTCGTGTCTTCCAAATATCATTTCAGGATTTAGAACAATGTTTTCTCAATTGTTGAAAGAAGTTGCACTTAATAGGTCGACAACAAATTTCATCCATTATTTATGACTATTCAATTTATTCCTTATCAAATGTATAGTTTGATAAGAATATTATTCATTTAGCATATTTAACTTTGGTTTACAAAAAACAAACTTATGGACGAAATTTTACAGTTTATATTTCAAAATTTAAAAAATGTTAATTTATGCTAATAAGGTAGAACTTTGTTCATACTGACTTTGGTGAAGCCATTTTTTCAACTCAAAATGTTACAAAAATATTTAAGTTTAATTTAAATCTTAATGACACATATCTCTTTATATTTAGAAGTATTTTATATTTTTTTTAAAATAGCCTAGTTTAATTAAATTTACATATATCATTGTTACACATTTGTGTAATTTTTTTTTAAATAAAACAATTATTTTACATATACCTTTACAAATAATAATTTTTGTATGAAATGAATTTGTTTATTCAACTCAAAATTAAAATTGGCACAATGATATTTTCAACGATATTACAACCGTGAAATTGCAAAAAATTACGTCGTACAATTATAATATTTAAACAATCTACAGAGAACTACATTTCGTCTTTATATGCAGATATAAAAAATACACAGTTTTTCCACTACTTTTCCCGGGTATTTCCCCAAGGTGGAAAAGTATTCTTTCTAGTATCTCATAAAAAATTTGTTTCTCACACATGACACAATGAGTTAACGTAACTCAACGTAACATACTATTTATTAAAATTAAAGAGTTGTGTAATAAGTAAATTTTGTAAATGTACTTGTCCATATTTATTGATATAAATACCTTATATTAAGGATACTTTAAATGATATCATTCATTTGTCAGTTTTTTGACTTTTAATGTTCATTTTCCTATTTTACTAAAATAAAATTTGAATTGAATTGAGATGTTATTTTAGATTCATTCTTTGAATTAAAGGTTTTTTTTAACATGCTTGTTTCTTATTGTTTAGACTTTTTTGTTCTTGGTCTTTACTTTTCAATTTTAATATTTATTAAAAATAAAGAGTTATTTAATACATTATTACATACATTCAAAATTCTGTAATAAAGTCTAGTAGTATTACTCTCATTTAACCAATAAAATATATCACTGCTGAATTTCCAAACGTAATTAATACTTTTGCAACTATAATTTTTGACATAATTTTTTAAAGTCATACCTCTTAGAAGTAAATATTACAATGCAATTATTAACTTGCAATCAATTTCAATTTCGTATAAATGAAATAAAAAAATGAAGATAGCTCATTAGTAATAGTAGTCATCATTGCAAAAGAAGGATTGAAGCAAGCAATCTATTCTAGGTAAAGTTTCTTTCTCATGAACGGTAGGTTGGTATTCGACGAGGTGGATGAAACGCGCGTTGGACCAAGCTTTGGTGTGGAGCTTGGGAGAGTTTTTCTCGTTTCCAGCTTCCGTCTCTCGGGATGCGAAGCGCAAGAATCTTTTTGCTCGCTCGACGGAGGATCAGACGTCCCACTTTATCTCCGCCGAGCCGTCCTCCTCCCCTTTCTCCTCTCGCCTCTTTTCAACGTCCTCCTTTGGAGGTCTTTGCTTCCTCCTTCTCTCTTTCTTCTCCGCCGGCAACCTTTCCCTTCCCTTCTCTTGGTCCCGCATCACATCGTCTTGTCGATCCCCAAACTATAGACGATCACGTATAGGAGGAGCTCCTAGAAACGACTAGAGTGACGCGTCTTGGAAGAGCCATTTGTCATCCATCAGCTTTCCAGATACTATAACTGCCTGTATATTCTTATCTGAGTCTTCTTCGACACTTCACTTTTCTTTTTTTTTCTCTCTCTCTCTCTCTCTCTTTGTATTTTGTTCTTCTTACTCTTTCGCTTACTGTTTGCGCCATATCGATATTAAGAACAAATTTTATCAGCATTTATTTAAATTTACAAAATTAGATAAAATGCGATAACAATTTTCATTAAATACATATAAATATATATATATGTGAATTATTAATATAAATAAATATATATGAATTATCAATTATTGATGTGTTTCCATTTTGTAGATTCAGTGAAGCGGAGAAGATATTTTGACACGAACCTGGAAAAGAAAAGATCAACTTCTAAATTATTGAAGAAATATTTTCTTTATTGAAAAATATTTGTAAATAGCTTTTACATATAAAATAGAAAAGTGCCAAATGCACGTTTAAATTTGCATATAATTTATGCAAAAACTGAAAAAATACTTTAAATAAATAATTGCAATCCTAATTCGATCACGTTGATTGATTATAAATCAAAAGTATCACTATATTATAAATTGTTTACATATACCAGTCTAAATTACATGAAGACTGTGACGTTGTCAGCCTCATTTTAACATACTTCAATATAAAAAATATTAGATGATTTTCGCAGTGTATATAACACAAAGAAAAATAGCAATAAAAATTGAACATCGAAAACCAGCAACCAAACATCAAATGCTCGATCATCATTTATTTAAAGACCTTTGTGAACTATACATAGGAAGAATTTGCAGAATAGAGAAATGATGAGAAGTGGTGGTTACATTTCTTTCACGCGCTTTGCAGTATAGCTTTTTCGAATCTGCAAGTCTGTCTGTGATGCATGAGAAGAACGATAACCACGTAATGAGCAAGGATTGCTGGCACGCGAGAAACAGATTCAACTTAGACTCTTGTTCGCTTGTAAGAACAAGGTACAAGTTCGAGGCGAAACATCGTGACGCACGTTGACGTGTGTGAAGATCATTCAAGAGTGCGCGTAGATTTGAAATGAATCGACCACTGGATGGTTGATGGACGTAGCGGGTGGCTTGTTATGAGTCGGCAATCAACTTAAATTCTTACGTGCCGCCTGACGTGTCGCTTATGATGGAGCTTCGTGTTGGACAACGATCGATCTTTTAAACCTTAGGGTTGTATACTTTAAGAAAGAGATCTACGTAATGAGCAGTGTGGCGTCATAGAACATGCTCGCCTGCAGTTTCTTAAAATATTTGTACCTGACAAAATATCCAACGGCTATTGGGTATAAAGCTTTAACAGTTTTACATACATAAGTTTAAATATGTGAAATGTTGTTACAATTTTCGGTATTCAGAATATTATCAATTTTCATGTATATTATTAAAAGTATAAAAAAATATCTCAACTTTAGATCTCATTATATAAAATGGCATACATATTCAGTTTTGTTTTATAATTATTTTGTTTATTACTTACTTCCATTATTCTTATTTCATTATTATTAACATATAAAACTCTACTGAGGAATAACACTAAATTATCTATCCTCTTTATATATCTACCAAATTACTTACCTTCACTTTATTTTATTTATATTTTATTTTATTTTTATTTGTATTTTATTTATAAATTTACTTATGAAAGTTTAATGTTTCTGAATATTTAATTACTTATTTGCTTAGAATCAAAATAAGTTTAGTTTCATATATTAAAACCGGTATAACCAAAATAATTGAATGAGTAATTTTCTTCAATTTGCGACTTTGCACATTTTAATGATTTAATAAATTTCTATATCACTTATTATAATTTCAGAAAAAATAGTGATGGCAAAAAATGACTTGGAGGATATTAAATGTCTAATTAACGAAAATGATCACAGAAATGCTCTCTTAAACTTTTAAACGATAATTCATTCATAAGGCTATATAATACACACTAATTGTCGATTACGATAATTGCAGTTAGCAGCAAAGTTTAAAACACGATGAAGATGAAAGACGCACATCCAGTAGAAGTTTAATATTTTATCCCTCTCTTTTTCGCTCCTCGTAAACTATTCGTTTATACGGTCCTATAATTTTCATCAGAGCACCAGATTATTATCTTCCCACCACTCTAATCCTCTCTCTCATGCAAGGAGAAAAGTAATAATGGCGACTTATTTTGCTTTGGTAATAAATATATTAATGTTAACATATGCGGACTATTGCTCTGAGTTAAAGTATTAAAACTAATCCAACAATGTTATTTTATTGCTAGAAAATAAATATTTATATTATGCTATTACTCCTTTAAATTGCATTTTATCTGCTAAGTAATTTTTTCATCCAAATAGTTTGATACAATATAACTTTCTAGAATTTTAATGATATATAATGTATATTTTTCATAATTATTATGAGAACCAGGGATAAGGTTTGAAAATTGCCAATAATATTATATTTCCCTACACTTTATTTACGAGAAAAAAAAGGAAGAAATTTTATACTGGCATACAAAATCGTTCTCTTCCATACTTACTTCAAAGGACAATTTTCACCATAAAAATTTAAACACCTATATTCCGTGATAAGTGCTGATAAGTACTACTTCGTGCAGTCGTGGTATCATGCGGCTTTGCCGTTGTAATGTCTTAATCAAAAGAATGCCATTTTTTAAGCAACTGACAATTTTCCCCAACGACTTTTTACGTCAATTATTTTCTCCTTTAATACAAGCTGTATTTTCAGTTTGTTTATTATCGTGCAATCGAAAATTGGAAAGTCGATATTCGTGATAAAAATATGCCAGTTTTTAACCTGCTTTTATACTTAATATTTTATATACTTCTGATCCATACATTCAGTTAATTCAGTTTGTATAAAATTCATTTATTTTTGTATTGTTGCTTATGTACACTGTTAAAAATGAAAAGTAATATTAAGTTAAATCGAGTTAAATCAACTCGACTATCAGTTGAATTGAACGGATTTTAGTTAATTTAACTAATATATGATTTATTCAACTTAAAATAGTTAGTTACTAAAAGTTAATTTTTTAAAAATTCTTAACAGTGTAAGTTTTTTACATTTTTTATTTTTGTTTGTTTAAATTGTGTATATGTTATAAATTCTTAGATTGCTCTTAATATAGTTGATAGAAAATTTCATTCGATACTTATTAAATTACTCCACTAGAAGCGATACTCGTCGAATATATATTTTAAAAGAAAACCGCGAACGAGCTACTATTTCTGAATTATATGTTTTGATGGAATACTTTGATATTGCAAACTGGAGAATTCACGAGAGACTGAACGTGAATTATATATAAAAGTACGACGACTTTGCCGATCATATACATTGGAAGACCTTAAGGTTTGCAAAATTAACAAATTGCAACACTGTACGGAAAAAGAGTATCCCATAACCGTCGTCGATCGCTTTCGCACCCGGCCGTTTATTAATAAAATTGTGTACAAGTCCATGGAGCTTGGTCTCGATCTGCATAATACGTGTTAAAGTTTATTATCATATAAGCGGTCCAATCGCGTAGTCTTTACTTACGTGCTATGGTATCCGTTTAAATTATACGTCACCTAATGTCTTAACTGAAAACTGCGCTGAATCATTATCATAATTTTGGTATTTCTCCGGATTCGTATTTCACGGTGCATACTGCAATCAACCGCATGGGTGGTGTTCCCAAATTATTAGCGTTTTCATCGGCGATTGAGATATCAAAGACTTTTTTTGTAACCCGAGTTGTGTGTACGTGCCGCCATTGCTTCCTTTTCATCATACAAAGCAACAGGGTTAAAAGTCGATTGCGTATACGCGTCATTTTACATTAAAAGAACTCTCAAACGCTCATTTTCACTGACCAAATTTGAAAAATTCCCCCGCGTATTATGGCCAATTTCACACCTCAAATCTTGTCGGTAACAAGAGCGATTGCTTTATTTCGCCCAAACACAATGCCCTAATCATTTTTTTTCACCTTTCAATAAACATCATAATTGATGACCATAATAATGGCTCTGTTTTTCAAATTATTCAGTCTATTTCGTGCTTTATGAATAAATGTTGTATGTAAATGTAACATTGATATTTTTTGAATTATAAAGTGATAATGAAAATTAATTTGATGGGGTCATGTTGCCTTTCAAGATTTATGTGAAACTAAATAACGGATTTTAAAAATAAAAATTTTGGGGGAAAAATGTTGCATTAAGAAAAATAGAGTTCCGTTAAAAACAACTTATGTTTTGAGTATATATCCTTATATGCGTTGTGAGAATGTTCAATAAAGAAAGCCGCAGCGAAAGTAAATTAGACTACATTAATCATAAGTTAACATCGTATTTCAGTCATTTAAAATTATAATGAGTTTTACATATTTTTCGAATTTTATATATATATGAAAGGAGAAAGTATATAATTCAGATACTTTTCTTAGTTGGAAAAGGCAATGACGGAATTATGGAACATCTTTATCTTAACAGAAGTTGCGGTTTGATAATAATTAGCAAACAAGGGGGATCAGAATCAGAACGGGGTGAAATAAGTTCACAAGAAGGGGTTTAGGATTCGTAGATAACAGTGTATTATTGAATTGTACGAAGACTGACTACATTTGAGTAGTGATTAAAATTGGTCTAAACTCCGAGGGTTTGAATTCAAAAGCCCATCGAGTGTGAGGTAACTTTGAATTTGCGATGGGGTAGAAGAGCGGACGAAACAACAACTCTCTGTGTTTAATCATCTCTGCGCGAGGGACCTTTCGAAAGGGGTGGAATTTGCATAGCTATATGGTTGGCTTTCGTGTGTCCGAAGACCACGTCCGACGTAACACGAACCAGATGAAATTATGGATAAGTTAATTACCAGCGCTTGTTAATAGTTTTCAAAGATTTGCACAATTGTATTTTTTGGTTTACAACAAAATGTTGTTAACATTGTTTAAACTTTTCTACAAAACATAATAATTTTATATTCAAAAATTTATAATGTATAATTCCAAAAAAATGGATGCATTCTTATTGTACATAATAAAGTCATTAGTAAGTCATAATAGGAAATTAGTTGAATATTCAATTCAAGTGAAGTGAATTATTTTGACGAATGCGTGTGATTATAATAATCAATATGACACTAAGCTACAAAGTGTTCACTTTAGTTTCAGTATTCGGCGCTTCGATGCTATCCATAGTCCTTTATACTGTTATTGCACGGTATGGTAACTTCCTGCACCCCGGTACATCCCCTTATAGCATCACGTTTACGTTTACGAGCACCACCGCTGACGTTTACGAGCCACCGGCTGACGTACGAGCCACTTGCTGCTCTCTTGCTTTCATTGCTTACGCTCACGCTTCGCTTCTGCTGCCATTGCATGAAAATACAACCTTGATATTCTTCTTTATGCTCCAAGATAATCATATTCGAATGTTTGTCTTACAAATGAATCAAAATGTATGTTAATAAATTTCGAGTTATAACTGAATTAAATTATATGCGACATTTGCTTGTAACACTTCAATTTTCACAATCCAAATGGTAAAATCTGTTATTTCTAATATCAGATTTATGTTCTGTTATATATCCACTATTAGCGATAAATAAAAATTTGATTTTAATAGACTAAAACGTCATTATACAAAAGAAGAACCAGCAATACATCACAGAATACAAAGAAATATTGACTAAATAAAAAAATGAGACGATTAAAGTGCATCAGTTGATCATAAAGCAATTTTATCCCCCAACTATGCGAAATTTAAAGAGTTTTCACGAAAACATTTGACTTTCAATATATGTATCCCCTTTGAAGATACGAATAAAAAGATATATTGTTTGCAGCCCTTGGCGATATCTTCATAGTAGTCTCTTGGCTTGATGGATTTATGAGTCAAAACCGCATGGTCTCACTAGGTGCCACGTTCCGTGACAGTGCTTGACACAAAATGACGTAACTAGGTTAAATCCGGTTTCTGAATAGTCTTGTTATAGGACTACCCGATCTTATTCACAATACTCTCTAGCGGACAGTTTTGGGAAAATTTATAGCTGGTAGTTGCATGCCGTTACGGGTACAAATAAAGGAAAGTGCCCCAAAATTGCGTGTTCCGATACCGATACACTTTCGCCCATACCAAGAAAACGGGTCAGTCGGGGTAAGTGCAAGGTCCGTAGGGTTGCGGTCTTGGCTTTTTGCCAGACTGTATTTTCGATTAGTCTAGTTTCCTTCAGTATAGCTGCAACATCTGATTTGAAGATAAATTTTTTCCGCTTCAGAAATACTATCCAAATTATCGAAAAATTATACAAACCTTAAATGACAAGTCACATGGTCCAACATTTTTCAAACATTCTTATAATTTCAACATCTGTATGAAAATAAATAAACTTGACGTTTAATAATATACGAATGAACTGTTTCTAAATTTAAAAGAAGCAATTTATCAAATGTTTGATTAAAATTGTTTCGATATCATATTTTGTATAAATAACGTCAAAAGTGATGACAAATTGCTTGGTTTTAACATGTTTCAATGCAGTTTTAATGAAGAGACGACAACTAGTGTTCTCGTCTGGATGTTGCCGTAGGGTTGATTCTACTTGAGTGATGTTGTATTTTCAACGCTAATTACCCCTTCGCAAAGCATCCAACTCTTGACGACATTATTCTCATCACGTCCGATGACTCGTTTTCTCCAGATACTTCTTCGTCGTTAAGAGAGAAACGCGAGAGTCTCAAGCGCGCCGCTATTTTGCGTCTTACGGCATTACCCTTTTTTATGCAAAGTGAGATTATTGCAAACGTTCCTTTGTTTGGAACTGTCACGCATACACCCGGGGAAGAAAACGTAAGACAGCGATTAATTTTAGACTGACAAAATGAAAAGACGTTGTTATGAATTTACAATGAAATTTAATGTGAACGCATCAGTTAAGTTTCTGCATTTTCAACTTTAGTGTAATAACAAATTAGAAGTAACAACATTCATATTCGTATGAATGACTATAAGAAAAATTGATTCGTTGATGCAAATTTTGATTGTTATGATTATTGCAGTAACAGTATTACAGTGAAATGTATTTGAGCTAATTTTTATGATTCAAAAGGCCAGCAATCGGCCATTTAATCAGGATCAATAATTGTTCGAACGCTACTTTATATTCCACAGCGTTCATGCGTGACACATTGAATTATTTTCAATCACAAAACGCGGTATTATCACAGCTTGCGAAAGTTTCACGTCAGTGAGGTGCAGCAGGGAAATTGAAATAAATTGATTTACTTGCGTCACATTAATTAGAATTTGATTTACATATCATCCAACTCTATCGCATTTAATATTGAGCACTATTCATTACTGATATACCTACATATATCTATAAAATGCACAATAGTTTTCTCAAAAATGTGTTTGGTGCTTTTTAATTTTACATTTGTGTAATAGACAGTTAATATACATCAAATAATTTTATGTGTGTTATTATTATTTTAATAGCAAATATAGTTCTAAATATTTGCATAATTATATAAAATGTTGGTTATTATTTGAATTATATAATGAAATAAGAAATCTATTTATAAGAATTGTATATTTAGTGTTTGAAAATATATATCTAATATAGAGTATCCTAATAATCTAACCCTCAAACATTTTTCTTCACTTCACCCTTATAAACCAGTGATCCAGTCGGAATTATTAGAGAATGTCTTATGAAAATATCTATGAACTATTCAAAATAAGTGCTCTTTTTTTAATAAAATGTATAAAATGATATTCAATCTATTACTTGGTAAATTAGGAAATGCATTAACATTATAAAAGAATGAGAAATTGTATTTTCTACACTCTTTGATTGAAAAATTAACATGTTAAGTCAGCTGCTATTAAAAATGAACTTGAGCTGTATAAATATTATCCGGTAGCACTGCAGATGGTTTAAGGAAACTTTGAAAATCAATAAAATGGAATTTGCTTATGTTTTTTTTCATTAACTGTCTATATTTTTATAATGTAAAATACTTTTTGTTATTAATTTTTTTCTTAATATTTTATATGATAATAAATAATTTGTATTTAGTTTTAATATTTAGTTTTTTTATTAAATATTTATATTACACTCTAAAGTTTTATAATGCTACTGTTTTAAGAAATATACATATTATTTTAAATTAGTTTTCTAACCATTATTAAATATAATTTAAAAATTTCTTAATCAAACTT
The DNA here is from genome assembly GCA_022817425.1 of Gryon sp. ZL-2020. NCBI lineage: Eukaryota > Metazoa > Arthropoda > Insecta > Hymenoptera > Scelionidae > Gryon > Gryon sp. ZL-2020. The sequence continues at coordinate 29,832 of JABFPJ010000177.1, read as the reverse complement.
ATTTTCTTCTCGTAATGAAGCAATTTGTTAAATAAAAACGACATATCATTTTGATAATTTCCAACTTTACAAATTTCCCTGTCCTTTTTTCTTCTAACAACGTTATTCTGAAATAGTTTCTACGAAAAGTGGGTCGACAAAATACTGTTCTAACGAAATTATTTCATTAGTGGATGTTTCATCACAATCAAGTTTCCTCCTACGAATCCACCCCAAAGAAAAAGCTTTCAAGCTTTCTAATTCATTATTACTTTGCGCACACGGACGCCAAACATCAATTACCCCGTGGCAAACGGCATTGACCTTCAGAATGGAAACACGGCAATCCGTGTTTCATCGGTGGTGTAAAATAATATTTTGCTAAGGCAACCCCTCGTGCAATTTCCACCCCATCTATCCTGAGCTGGTTTCTGCGAGTTTTCCGGCGTCGTCGTTTTCCTATTTCTCTTGCAAGTGCTTTCGCTCGACAAACCAAACAATGAGGCAACGTCAGTGGCGGCGCTGCGGTCGCTTTTATTTTTGAAAAATGGAGAACGCGCCACCGGAAGGGCGGACTTCCGGGAGCCTCCCCTCGGTTCTCGAGTCCGGATTCAGCGCTCTCCGGCTCTATATAGCACCTAGCGCTCTCTCATGATTCATTGCTGCCGCGATGGATGATCCATCTCTTCCCCTGGCGCTCGGTTCGGCCGAAGCCGAGAACCGAGCTAACGCCATGCTGCAGAGAGAACGAGATTCAAGCAGCCTTGTACGGTCATCCACGTCACGTGGGACGTATTATTCCCGTGTCTTGTTACTTTGCTCTTATCTCCACGCGGAGAAATTACTAGGACGAGAGCAACTTTTTCCACGACTTGTGCTCCTCTTTTTACGCTTTATTTCCAAAATAACATTTTGTTTTAGTTTATTGGAATTCATGATTAAAATCATTTTGCCATTCTTTTCTCAGATTCTAAAATTATTTTTCACACAAATTCTTATTTATACAAAGATACAGTCTTTTTATAAATATAGTATAATTATTAATTTTAGTTGAAAATTCAATTTTTGATATATTCTGCTTTTTTCTGAAGATAGACGAAGAGACGTTTTTCCTTTGAAGCCATATTTCAATTCTGATGAATTTTATTATGCTAATCTGTAATATATTGATTTTCGGTGATAGATTATTCTTTTATATTTCTAAGGTGGTATAGTAATTAATTAACATCTTTATACAGATTGTATTATACATAAAAGAGTGTGTAGAATTCCACGCAATGTTTTTAAAAGTAATGTACAAAAAGAGATGTGTATAAAAAACTGTAATTAAAAGAAACATAAAGTTATGAAAAAAGATGAACAAAAAATGTAATATTATGTGCCAACTTCTTGAAGCACCATAGATTATATTTAGCGAGATTTTTTTCGTATTTTACGTAGACAGATGGTAATACAAGTTGGTGAAATAACTATTCCACTCATTTTGCCCCTAGCATATATCTTTCCAAGCCGTCCCCTATTATATTCGCATTTAAAAGATAGAATCACAAATTGTAATTGCTGCGTCATCTCTATCATGTAAATACCACATAAACCGACAATTTGAGATCTGTAAAATGACATGTTTACAATTTTAGTAACTAAAAATTATATCTATTGAAAAAAATTATTTTCCACAGTAAAATCATACACATTTATTATAGAGCTATCGACGTCCATTATTGAATATCAATAACTATAGTAGAAATACGATCTTATCTGTACAACAAATTTTGCAATAAATTGTTCTATCTTCTATCAAAATATTAAACTGATGAATTGCGAAATTTTTATAATATATTTGCTAATCTTTGTTCAACATCTTTTTACATTTCAACACGATATTATTTAGTGTATACAAAGATTTATTTAAAAAATGACAAATGACAAAATAATGTACCATCATAATTAAAATACAAGTCTGAATATATAATTAAGGGAATATTAATTCAAATGCTCATTTTATTTACGATTCTCAATTTGTATGATGAAAATTATTGGAAAAACGAATTAAATTGGCGCATAAGCATTTTATTATCCATCGTGTGTAAGATATTACAATCATACTAAATCATACACATTATTAAATGCTAATTTGATAATAATTTGATGATATTACTACTTTCATATCATCACATTCATCAACCCATTTTCATAATTGTGAACAGATATATCAGTTTGAATTTTCACTCCTCAATAGTCGATAAATCGTAATTGCGCATTTCGAGGATTAATCTTGCGCGTGTAGGGATAAGATAATTGGTAGTTAGTAGATACTTAACTCGTAGAACTCAGGATACTATACTCCATGCCACATGCTTATTTTGACTTAAGGTCATGCTCATCTCATAAGCATAAATGGTTCAAATGGTAAGAACACCAAAGAATGAAACGCAGTTTAACACTTCAATCTAAACATTTTGCGTGGATTAAATTCTTGAAATGATTTATTGCTAAACAAAATTTAACATTAAAATAAATTCGAATTTTTCAAAGAATGTACAATGAACTAATGCTTTGAATTCAGGTTTATATTATCAACCATAATCATTTCTTTAACAAGAAATAAGTACGAGTTGCAAAAGGCACCTTTTGTTTTATGAAAGCACTAATGCAGAACATGCTGCAAACGCAACGACTAACGATTAATTTGCAACGAGCATACAAGTGTAAATAACAAGTCAGAAAGTGAGAATAAATAAGGGGTTCAAGTGGCCGTATTAGATCATACATGGTACATACTTGTGCATTTATTTCAAAGAATGTCATCAAACATAAAAGTTAAACGCGGTACAGTTATTGATAAATAATCGTTATTAAAACTGAAGAAAATGTTTATGCCGATCTTGCAAATGTCATTTCGTTTTATACAGAGATTGCTATCGAAACATAGGAATTTATTATTGAAAACCCCTTAATAGTAATACTAGCTATCGAATGGTAATGCCATCCATCAAATTATTTTTAATGATTTGTCCGACATGATATGCGGAGTCGTATTTCCAACGTGTTTAAAGAAGATCCTTATATAGTAATCAGTTTGATTTTTATCGGATTAAATATATACAAATTGTGCGTAATCTAAGCTGAAAGTGACAGAATCATTTATATTTCTTTTTGCTGAAATATTTTTAAAAAATTGCCGAAGAAGAAAATAAAATTTGCATTTACAAAAATAATATATATATTTTATATTTAAAATCTTTACAGTGAATTATAATTTCAAACATTTCATTTCCAAAAATATATTCAAAGCACGATTTCAATGTTTTTTATGAAACTTTGAAAATATTAATATCGCTATTTTCTCTAACTCAAAAAGTTTTGTATTCATTTTTTTATATTTCATTTCAGTAACTGACTGTTCGACTAAACAAAACAAATATTTAGCTGTCATAACCAGAATCACACAGCTAAATAATATAACCATTCTGACAAAAAAGCAAGATTCCGCCTTTTTTTTCCATAGCGTAACGAAATTTGATTATGTTACAATGAACAAAGAGAAATACGCTGAGCGCGTAGTTTTGAGATCTGACATTGCGCTTTATATACGAAAGTTGACGCGATTTTGTTTCAGTTTGGTCTAATAGATGAAAGAAATAACATATTCCGGCATATTTTTTTGCGAGTTCGTCTCACTCGACAGCCTCGGCTGTCAGACGCACGGAGGTCATTTGTCGTTGGTGCACGTGAAAATACGGTGCAAATATTTCACTTTTCGTAGCGTTCTGACGACAGCGTCGCGACGTCGCGCGTTCATGAGAGAGGTGGCGCATGCGTTGCAAAATACGTTTGAGCCTCGGAGAATAGCCTTAATAAATGCATGTGCATTTATAAAAGCCTGAGAGACGCAAATATTTCCGTAGCAACGATTCGATCGATGCACTCGCAAAAACCTCGCGCACCACACGAATGACTGATGTTGCCAGGTTTAGCTGCTACGAACACACCAAAGTTATAAACGCGTTAGTCTCAAAATTCTCTCAAAACATCAAAGGACTTTCATATCTTGCAAACTTCGTCTCGTACGATTAATTATATTTGCAAAGGGTAATTATAATACCTCGGGAATTCTTCGTTTAATTGAATCTGTTATCAAACGACGGAAATAACAGTGTTAATTTTCAGCTGAAAAACTTTTATTACGATAACAGTCTGAGTTTTGAATATATATATATATATACAAACAACAAATTTCTGTCAACAACGTCGGCATCAAATGAGTTTATAATTTTGTTTAATTTGTCTTATCGTGATTTGGCTTAACTGTATTTCATGGTCGGGAGGAAAGCTAATGAAGACATGTTAACATCGAAAAATGAAATTTTATTTGAATTATTCGTTGGAGGGAACGAACGATATACGTGATGCACAATCCGACGGTAGAACGCGTCTCATACGACCGACGAGGCTGACGCTCGCCAAATTTTGATTTACTCGCTACAACTGCAATAATTCTAGGCTAATGTATTTAAATGTTATGTTTATTCAACGACAAAATCAACAAGAAATGTTTTCATTTCTCCTTCGCTACGGTTGTTTGTATTGTTATTCTACGAAAGGAACACGCAAATTTAAATGATAGTCCACAAATCATGAAAATAAATTATGGAGCAATAACGTTGGACAATATTAAGTATGACAAAATGGCGAGGAAATCGTGTAACGTTACGAATCGGTTTCAGTAATTAATAATTTTTACACACTCAATCTAATTTTAACATTTAATTGGACAAAATATAACTTTATATGATTTGTTATATTTGCCATTAAAATATAAAAATATTAATGCTAAATATTATGTTAATGTTTTATGGATTAAAGGAGCATTAACACATCTTAAATAAAATAAAATCTTATCTGATTTGTCGTGTTTGTTTCATCTCATTTAAAATATTATTACAGTTTTAGATATATGACTTGAGAAGACAATTTATTTGTGTGGAATAGCGTATTTTTTATTAGATGAAGACACATGATAATTCATGTTGGAATAAAACGTGAATGGCTTGAAACGATTTAAGTGAATTTATGCTTTGCTGTTACTCATCACGTAAGATTTCTAATTAATGTGGATTAACAGTCATCGGAATTGATAAAATATCTCGTTTTTTGCGTAATGTTCCTTTAATGATCTATTAAATTCAAATTAAAGAAAAGATATACGATTAGGAATTCATATAATTCTAGAGTCTTTTCAAAATATTCGAATCTACAAGATTTACTGTTTCTAATAATCTAATATTTATGTACATATATACTTGTATGAATTTTTATATATACTTATATTCTTATTTTTATGTTAATAATTTTGAATTAACTTACACAAAAAATAAAGCAAGATTTTTTTAAACATTTGAGGATGTAATTTCAGAAACACAATTGTATGACAAAAGACTTAAATTAAAAATAGCTTTCTGTGTTTGTTGTTAGTGTTATCTTTTACGGAAGTGTCTTAATATTGATGTCCAAAATTGGAACGCTTGTCACAACGAAAAGTTGCAGTAATGGGAATTTTGGTAGAGCGTGTTACAAGTCGAATAGCGATTAATATTCACGTAGTTACACCGTAGCGCCTGAAGTGCTTCAAAAATAGATAGTTGTTGATATTAATAGAATCGTTATGCGGCTGCTCTGCCAGCGACACCGTCGTTTTAACGAGCCGTGACTGCTGAAATGTATCAATTTTTCAATCTTATCCGCCAAATGGAAGAATTCCGTAACGAGATTCATACACAGCGGCCATCTTCCGACGGCCGACGCTCACGAGTTCTTCGCCATTGAAGCGCTGCTTCTTTCCACTTATTCTGTTTATCTTTCAAGCAAACCATTTTTTTCTACATTTTACTTAAAATGATTCATTGTCGAAATTTTGTATAATTAGTCCACGTTTATCTGTAAAATTATGAAATTGATTTAAACAAAGTTCTTTTTTTCTATTGTGACAAAATAAAACTTAAATTTATCACTGTAAAATTTTACAGTGATAAATTTGTTATTATACTAAAAAATATTTGGGAAGTATAATTTGTTCAATGATTAGCTCAATTTGCATGAAACTTATGAAGTTGAAAATTGATGTTGTTGGGCATTTCTTTTTTATTATAAAATGCATTGAAAAATTTTTTCGTCGCTGAAATTTAAAGTACCGAGGTTGTAACAATGTTCTCAATATGCAAGAACCTTAAAATTATAAGCCATCAATTTTTAAGTAATTATGTAACTGAAGCTTAAAAAATAATGAAATTATATGTTGCAGTGCAGGAGTAAAGTGCAAGTTAAATTGTAATATCAAAGTAACACGTGTTATTCGAAGAATTAACAACGCGATTTCCGAACAATAATACGATGTGAATTTCATTCAACGTATGTGATATAAATCATTTGGTAGACTTCTCTAATTATAAGTATGACTGTAACCGCTATCGTAAAGCCGCGCATAACACCTAAAGGCTATAACAGTTCTTTCTGGGATTAAACGATTGAAAAAGGGTGTGCAAAAAAGTAGCAGCTGAATATTTAATGTAGCTGTCATTCAACCAAATTCCTTATTAGAAAACAATACTTTCAGTACTACTCTATAATATATATTCATATATATTTTGTCACCCAAATGAACCTCAATCTTTCTCGTTGTTTCGGCAAAATTCTTTTTTCCATACAATAACCCTTAATATTATGTGAATTATTATGTCTAAACATATAAAATTATGTATAACTTTACTTTCAGTCTTTTTGATCGAGAGATATTTCAAAACATAGAATTATTTTAATTCAAGAATTTGTGTATGCCTGTACGATTGAAAAATGATGTATTGGTGTAAAGCAATTTATAAAATGACCTCATTCTTGTTTTAAACGTAAAAAGTGTCTAGATTTTAGATTAACGCGTTATTAGAATGCCGTCGGTTGGAAAATAATGAATGGTGTTCATAAAACATTGCTTCCCACAATTCTAGATGCAGTATACATGGTGGCACTCAAAAACCGCGTGCGCTACGAGATTTGATAAGTCGAAAATATAAGGAAGAAAAAAAAATTATAGTGCTGAAATAATCAGGAACAGTTGCGTTGCACATGTTGAAATGATGATATTATGATACGAATGAATATTGGCTCGCTTTGCGAGGTGTCGTTTCTTGTTCGGCATTATTTATACCAAGGTAGATCTTATTTCGAGACATAAAACATTTCATATTTATTTAACCGTTAACTCCTCGACTTTTATCATTGAAGGAAAAAATTGTACAAGTGCTTGAAACATCTTATTTATGGTTAAAATAATATATGATAAAAGCAGATTCATTGATAAGTTATGTAAACGTGATTTACGTGTTCAATTGAGAAGTATATGTGATGTAAATAAACGAATTATTGATGCTGTTTTAATTTTGTTTTATTTGAATTAAATTATATAGTTATTGCTTGTTGATGTTGATATTTACACCGAAAATAATTCGTGCTTGTAATTAAAGTGAATTCATTTATATATACATACTTTGTGTACTGACAAAACATTTCGTGTTTTATGCGTTACAAAAGAAATTGTTTCATGATATTAAAATCAAGATATTATTTTAATTTACTTTTTTTTAGTTATTTCTTCTTCATAATAAAGATACATGTTTATAAATCAAAAATAATTGCATCGTACAATTTAATGATACAGTCATATATTCTAAAAATAATTCTTTGTAATTGAAGATGAATGTTGCATTTCTTTTGTACAATTCATCTGGAGTAACTTTTGTAATTTTAATAACGGATTATAGTGTTACAATATTTTTACTGACTGTATATCAATGAATGTAATTAGTTGTAATTCATTACATAGATCTACGTATATTCTCTTTACTTTATAATATAATTGCAGACAGAAAATGTCTTTTGTATTAATTCAAAAATTGAAATGCTAACAAAATGCAATGATTTATTTTAGCAAAGAAATTTTAGAATAGATTAATTTTGTGTACTTTATTTGATCAAACTGTATTTATAAATCAATCTGATAACAAAAATATTAAATATATTAAGTGAGTAAATAGTTTAACAATTGTTTAAGAATTTATTTAAAACATATGTGTGGACTGAAACCTTTTGAAGTTAATACTGTTATGGCGAAGGTTCGAAGGCCAGTGATTGGTTGACCATTGGTTACGTGTATACATATATACACATGTAAAAAGAAACACATAGCAACGTTTGCTCCAATATATGTAAAGAATTATATCCCTAACAGATAATATTTTCCACAAATCCTTAAGCTTTTATGCAATGACATAAAATTAATTATTCAATTAAATAAAAATGATTTCTATACATCCATTTATCAATAAATTAACAAAAATAATTTGTGAATAAATAATACTTTATAATGACATTTATTCAAAATTGTTAATTCAAATAATAATATAATTATTTTTTATGTATTTGTATAATATTTATTTCCGAAATATGTTTTCACCCCCCCCCCTTTAGCAAATTTAAATTGATATAAAAATTTAAACTCGCTATAATTAAATTAATGCAATCATTTCAAACTTTGTTATTGTTATTAATAATATTAAGATTGCATACAGTTTACTTTTAACTTACCAATTACAATAAATTTTGCTTATTATATATTGGTTATCCAATCTGGCAAATTATTCACGTTACGCGCTGACGATAATCTGATGGCAAATTAGACGCAACTAGTCATCGAGGACATCCATTCGACCTCGCACCGCACTTGCAACTGACCCAGGTAACTCAAACAACCCTTAAACGACAAGAAAAACGAAACCCCGAGGCCTTGATTCTCGCAATTTGCGTATTTGAGCCGGCCCCGACTCATTGGCAAGCCTTTGCCCTCGGCAGTAAATCAAGGCACGAACAAATACTCGAATATACCCGTTAAGAATGGATGAATGAAAGAAAACAAGTAAATAGCAGAACTAGGCGCTGCCAAACGTTCTGTGAATTTTTCGCTTTCAAAATGTTCACAGAAATATTTAACGCCCCAAAATAATACTCTCGCTCTTATTTTCAATCAGAAAAAAAGTAAAAATCAATTTTCCCCTATAAATTTAATAGTGAATTATTTTCTTTTATTCAATAAATACTGGAAATTAAAGAAATTATATTAAATAAAGAAAAAACCTAAAAAAATTATGTAATAATTATTAAGAAAATTATTTTCTCAAAGAAATTTTTTCTTAATTATGAATGTTTAATTAAAATAACTATACATTAACATTCTTAGTTTTTGCTAGAAATTTTAGCGTAAATAATTTATTCTTTTAATGCTATTTTTACACAAATACTGTATTGTTTTCCTTTCACCTGATTTTATTTATCCCAAAAATTACCTGCTGTAAAGGTCAGTGTTTTCAAAGCGGCAAGCAGGTACAGAACTGATTTTGCATAACCCTTGTAATGTTAAAACGTCAGTTAGTCACAAAACTGAAAACAAGTGACCTTTATAGGTCATAAATGTTCTTGCACCCAACCGATTTAGTGTCTCAAAAATGCATCCAAAGTTTCTTACGATTCGTTCTGCTTCAAATTTTGATACAATACAAATACAAAAAGGAAATGTCGAGCGACTTTTAAAGCCGACTTAGTAGTTTACGGATGTGGGAATTTTTCATATTTTTCATCGATTCATGTAGCGCTTGAAAAGGATTTTCAAGGTTCCGTGAAATGAATCTCGTTTCAAAAAAGTAAAGGCATTCTAAATAATTTTGTGAAATCGTAACATTTATTTTATATTAAGACAATGATATATGTCTTTTGAATCCGATCTATTAGTTGAGATTCGATATATAACGTATTGGCTCATAAATGTTCGACAAAGCAGAGTTACACCACAGACGATGCGAACATAATGTATCACCATATAGGACCACTTGAGAACAGTAATTTCAAATGATGATAAATGAATCGATGACCCGGTTTGTTGACGAACTCATTGCAGAAGATTGATTAATGATAACGGAGTTATTGTGTTTGTCCAAATAATTATTTATACTCGTGTTATATAAGTCATAATATTATTCAACTCAAATTTGGTAAATATCTTTTAGGATTAATGATGTATTAGTTTGAAAACGATTGATTATATCCATTGAACGTCAATAATTTGATTCGTGCAATTTAAAATGTTATTAAATTAAAATCCTGATTGGTTTCGCATCGTTTTCAAAGTTTACTTTATTCTCCATTAATATTAATCTGTGTCACTTTTTCAACTTCGTATGAATTTTCTTCAAACTTTGTACGCACAAAAGAATTTGCATTCAAATAATCTTACAACTTTTTTCAATTTTCATTTTAATTAATCTAAATGTATACAACTCTGATTAACTATAATATCTTTGAAACATTCTTTTCAAATCTAAAACGAAAAAAGAAATATATTTCATTTTATTTCTCATATACAATATTTTTCAATTTCCAAACAAAGATCTATAATCTTTTAATCAGAGAAACACTTCTATAATAGAGGATGTAGTGTATACAAATGTACGGCACTATGTCGTTTAGTAGATTTCATCAGCGATTACAACTTTAAAGGTTAATGTTGTATATTAAAACAAAAATGCAATTCATATATGTAATACGAAAAAACAATCAAACAAAAAGTCTGCACTTAACTAAACACAAACCTGCTTTATAAAGTAGCAGTCGGGCCTAAAACAAAGAAGCTATTATACACATGTCTACTTGTACTATAACATTGCGCGAAATAACATAAAGGTCGTAGTGTATTAGTATCAAGTCGTTGGAAGGTTGCGATGTTTCAGAAAACAATAGGGTGCATGAAGTTGTGCTGTCCATCTTTGGACCACCCGGTAGGTAGATACGAATCCTCCGAGACCTTGACGAGAAAGGGTCAGGGTAGAAAGAATCGGGGAGCGCCATTCGAAGCTCCGTAAATCATTCTAGATTATGTGACTTTTCAAACATGCATGTGTCTTACATCTTCTAAAATGTAATATACGAGATGAACACTTCACTCCTTATATCGAATTTGCATTCATTTTATGTTATTGCATAAAACACCTGACATTATATTAGATGCGTGTCTAATTATTTCGTTGATAAGTTGATGGGCTTTCAAAGTAATAAAAATTAATCAATAAAAAAAAGGAAAGAAAACTTTAGCGGATCCTTTTGTTACCTAATCGAGAGTTTGTGTTATCTCAAAAGATATATTTCAATGCAATTATTTAATAAGTCATTTGACGGAATAAGTCAAGTAGCTTTTAGATGCGATAAAAATGCAAATATAATGAGTCGAGAAAAAAAATGATACGTCGTAATATAAATTATTAAAGATTACGAGCTGGCAATCAGTGTCATAATATACAATTCGAATAGTCGAATTTAAGCATCGGTTATTTATTCGGGCTACTTAAATAACCATAACGTGTTAATAGCCAGTAATGGCTCGAAACACTACACAAGATTCAACTTATTTATGGCCAATATTTGTTGGCAGCCTGTAAATGTTCTACTACTGGTGGTCAACACGAGTCATCATCTTTCCATTCAAATTGTCGGACGTTTTTTGTTGATTGACATATTGATATTCATATATAATTGTTTCACGTCATATGACAATTTCAATGATTTATTATGTTAATTCAATACGTTTTTATTTTTATTGAAGTTTATTAATCTGACAAAATCGTCGTCTAAATTTAGCAAAATCTCAAATAACCACAAAACCACATTATATCATCAAATAAACTGTTATTCCCTTTTTTCTTGTCCAATTTGTTGTCAAAGATAGACGTGAAAAAACACATCAGTTGAAATGTCAAAGAAAATACGAAACACAAAGAAATTTTGTGTTAGGGAGAAAAAAATGGAAGCAAATGCGGAGAAGCTTTTCTAACGGCATATAATAGTATGGAGGTTTTCGTGGCAGGGTGATTGGTGAAGCCCGTTAGTTTAATCATCACGCATTAGCCGCGCTACCCCTTATTCCCGCGTCCCGAAAGCCCAGTTTACTTTCACCCTCGAATTCCGCGTGCTTCTGTCTCGTCCCATTTCTGTCCCTCGAGCTGTCCAAAACTATTCATTCGTTTACTTGTGTTTGTGCATATGTATATGTTTACCAGTGAATACGCAACTACCGTTTATCACACGACGCTCAGCTAGTGGCTTGTCCTGTCCAAACGAACGAGCTGTTTTTACGTATACGGCTAGTCTCTAAACGCGCGAAACTGACAACAAACTCGCGACTCCGAACGCGTTCACGAATCGTATAAACGCCAACAAGAATGCAGTAGTTTCCGACAGATACGATGCCATCGACGAGACAATTCATGCATCGATTCAAAAAACCTCTTGAATTATTGCTGCATTGTACAGAAGCCAAGTTATCACAGACACCATGTGCCTCACTCGATACTCAACACAAAAAATAGTTAACTCTACCTTCATTGCAGTTGTACAATAAGTTATCAGTCCGTTCAATGAAATTTAATTTTTTAAATTGTTTTTAAAGTTCTTTACTTATATTGATATGATGTAAAGATTTCTGAAACACTAAAAATACGCAAGTGTTATTTATTATATTTACTGCGACTATAATTTTCAGTTAAACTAAATGATTTATAAGTTTAACTGAATATGTCAGTAGAGTCCGGGCCGCAACTAACATTTGTCAGTTAATTTAATAGAAAAAAACAACTAATTTAACTGATAATTATATTTTCAATATTTCATCTTACACAGGAAAAAACAAAATTGATTGAACGTAGCAAAACTTTCCAGATTATATTTTTAACCTGTACTGGTCAAATATCATTATATGTACAATAAAAACAAAGTGAATACGACCCCTATATTGGTATTGTGATTTAGATATTTCTCGACAATCAATAAATTTTTGTAATATTCTAACGAAAAATACCATAACAACAACAAGAATGATTTGGTAAGATCAATTAGATCATTCAACCTTAAGGTTGACAAAACACAATTGTGTTTCAAGTTAGAACTAACTGAAAAACAGTTAGTAAGTAATGCCAAAATATATAAGCTGACATTTTAAAAATGACTGTCTCAAAAACACTTTTTCTGGTTAGTAAAACCCTATTTTATTTCTTGTGAATTTATTTGACTGCAAATATTTCAATTGTTAAAATATAGCTAAATAATACAAATTAATCGGGAAGGGAAAATGCCCTTTTCCTCCCTAGGGAGTTTTCGGAAAACGGCATTTTTCCCTTCCTCGTAACGCAAAATATAATACGCATTTAGGGAGATGATCGGAAATGCGTTTCCCTCGCGGTTACAAACCTCGCCTTTGGCTTGTAAATGTTTAATTAAAATTACTTAGAAAATTACTTAGAAAAGCTAAATCATTATATTGAGCGTTAATAATGCAACGTGAGATAAAATTAAATATATAGTGTTTCATGAAAATGTGAACTAAGAAATAACTAATTGGAAATTTCGAACATAACATTTCATACAATGCAATAACAATTACCAAGATATTTTGCTAAAGCAGTCTGCATAAATACCAAGAAAAGTATTCATTAAAACTAATTCTTTAGTTGATGATATTTTAATTAGCGAAATTCCATACTTTCTACATTGATAGAAGAAATATTTAGTTATAACATTCTCGTCGAGGAATTACAACTCTACTAGAGGCAAACGAGAGACGTACGATGTTCCGTGAAAGATGAGAGCGCAGTGCAAAAGGACAGGAAAACGAGTGTGATCTGCTAGTTGCCAATCCTCTTTTAAGTTTTGTAGTCGCCGAAATCGGCAAAGAAAAATGTGTCTGTTGGATTTTGACCATTGCAAAACCTAGACCGCGAATACCGTTGAAAGCCACCTTATATGCAAAGAGTTTGCCATTAAAAATTGAGGTTCGTTCGTGCGATACGCCGGTATACAAATTCCCCGGCAATCGGATACCGATGTCAAGAAACTGTACGCAAGTCAATTAATTATACACTTTCGCAGCCAAGAGAATGTTTAAATATTTGCGCCTTTTTGAGGTGCAAGTTAGAGATACTGAAAACATGTTCAGTTCAATTGTTTAAAAATCACATATTACCAATCTTCCATGAAAAAAGATTATTTCATAATTTGATACATAAAAAGATAATATTAATAGAAATAGTAATAATCATGTTGTTTGAAGATGATATTATTTCGGCTGAAATTTACGTCGGACTATTTAAAACGTCTGGTCATTGCATGAAACACGAAGCTAAATTCGCGAAGTGGTTGTAGGGACAGCGCCGGTAGGTTTGGAAACTCCCGAAGCTCGGCCACGTCCCGGCGTAAACAAAAGCGTGATAAATCGAGTACATTAATTCGTATTTTACATTTGTTTGCGTTGTGGAATACAATATTAAATGGAATGGGCGTACAATAGATAATGCCACGACGCCATCATTTACGCGACCATTGAGCAGACCAGGGAGACAGTGCTAGAGGTTATACCGTCGCTTGCCTTCTGCTCTTGAATTCGTCAAGCTCGAACACTTTACTTGTTCAAAATTTATAATATCCCTCTTATGACTCAATATGTATGCAATTGATTTTATGCCGGTCCTTTCATGTTCAACACACAATTGTTCTAATTATATTATAAGCAGGCCTTCTGAAAAACTATCATCAATTTATTTTGAACGTACAATTATTTCCAATCAAAGATGTAACAATTTTGATTTCATGATGAAAAATATATTAAAATTAAGAATTATTTTCTCAAATTGTACAAAAATATGTTTTGTTGTTTCTTTTTTTTAATGCACATAGATTCTAGTTACAGGTCGAATGCTTGCAAGCTGCAGATGGTGTTGGCAGGCAGAGTGAAGCATGGATTCGATTCCTATGAGCTCGTGATTCCGCTCGGTTAGCCCAGTGTCACTCCCAGTAAACCCTATTACCCACCCTTTCGCAGAGTTCTCCATTCCTCGTCGCGAAATCCGTTTTCCCGTCTACCTTCCAGCTCTCTATATATGTTTTTGTGCACATATTTACACAGGCCGTATACAACTTTGTGTAACGTAAAACAATAGAGCCTATATATACACACCTCGATGCTTGGTACCAGAAAGTGTCTTTTGCAACGTGCAAATGACAAAGCTCATCGGAACAAGAGCCATAGTGTGAACACAAATATGCTAGTCTATTGATTATCGCAGACGCGTTGAATTTGAATCGCCATGATATTCATTAGCCGCAGCAACGCAGAAGTAATTTAATTTGTTGCAGGATTAGTGGAATGTTAATGAAAACGGGCGACGGGCACTCGTGTACAAATTTCTGATTAAATCCGTACCAAAGGGATGATGAGCGTCGATGTCGTCGACATTAAAAGAATATCGATGAAAAAAAAAACAAAGTAAACACCATCTTGAAGGAATGTGATAAATTAAGGCCAGCAGAAGTAGGCTAATTTAAAATGCACGACGGTATGTTTGTGCTTTTGTACAAAAGGTATTTAATATATTACGCATGTCAACTTTTACACCGCGTACAAGATTTTATTAGATTTCTAGAAGCTTGCCTAATTAAAAACTTTCGTCATAACTCACGAAAATCCTGTCACACTTATAAATCATATTTTATTCACACTCTTGTCTCTGTGTTTTTTTTTCTATCTTTCTATCTTTCTCTTTTTCTCCACAGGAAATGATTTATTTGTAGTTTCTCATCGTATAATCGTCTTTTTAATTTTCAGATCATATAGTGGCATAACTGTCTTTATAAAATTAGATACTATATACGATCGATAAATAATTATTCGAAAGCAAGCGATCGAGTTATGTATTCATGAATTATCATAATAGATTTGTCTCCCCGGGCGTTCACAGTAGCTCGATAATAACAATTATTATTATTTTCGTGTTAGCATGAAACAATAGCAGCGTTGTTGCAAACCCAGCCAATGTCATTTTCCATGAAATGTTCTCACGCATACACATCGGATAAGACGACATTGCGGACAGAGGTATCATAGATAGCAAATCGAATGTTTGAACATGTTTGTTCGGGCATGTGCAAATGGTAAGCACTTGCAACGGCATTGAGAGAAACGAGGATGAGAGATTATTCCCGGTAATGGAATCCCTTCGCTTGGCGAACGCAATCACACTGATGTTTTGGAAGCCAAAGGCTGTACCACAAGGGATTTCCGCGCTCACGAGCAGATCAAGCCTCTCTGGTATTTCTATTTCGCTTTTACCCTCGACAAAACTCACCATCTCGATCACTTTTCCTCCACTTGCGATTTTCATCATTTAAGCATGAATTCAGAAACCTCGTGATGGATTGAAACAATTTTTTGTGTGTACATACTTTGGAACACAAATTTCCAAGATTTGTGTGTTAGTGAGTCTGGATCTTTTGATAAATTGTCTCAAAAAGTTTGTATTCATTGTCAATATCAGAGAAGATTAGCTGAACCAGTAGTCTTTTCCGTTATTGAAGTACTGAATACACGTTTGCGTATTGTACGCACTCATCCAAATCACTTACAATTAATAAAAACTCGTATTGGAGATTAATCATGCTAGCATATGTGCTCTTCCATCATATTCTGTGATCTTATTCATGGATTCACAATTTTTCATTTATTAACAATTCCGATTATTTTTCATTACCATCGAAATTAATTTTCTCTTTGCGGATATTTGCAAAACTAAATCTTCTTTAACAGACAACTATTTTAAAACATTGTAAAAAGACTGAAATCACGCAGAAATATAACTCGAGGAAGTTATGAATTCTTTTCAAAAATCTCTTGGGGGATCCACGAAAGTTGAGCGCTCGACAGGGATCAAAGTGGTTTGGTGTTGGCGCGTTGGGAGGATGAAAATGAAGAGCAGAGTAAGAGGATGTAGATCAAGGGCCTTAGCAGGAAGCCTTGCTATAGAATGGGCTTTTTGGTATAAGAGACTTTGGATGATAGAGGAAGCGAGGGACGACTGAAGCGCGAGAAGGATGGCGAAAGCGAGATGGAAGGAAAAGTCTTTGGAGTGTTCGAGGGAGAAGCGCGTCACCGTACGAAGAGTATTCAAGCAAGCGACGCGGAATACAAAGCAGCGAAAGAGTCGTGGGATGCGGGAGCCAGTTGAGTTCTGAAAGAGGAAGAGACGCGAATGAAGAATGAGACACAAACAGACCCCCTGCCGTCTATTCAAACCGCACATGAATTATTGCCGTGGATAATCTGTAAATATATTATTTATTTTGATTTTGTACACAGCGCGTTTTACGTCGTTCATCGCTCTTCAGCGAAGCTTCTTGCTTATCGGCCTCGGCTATCCTAGTTAAAATTACGAATGAATCCATTTCGGATTACCGAAGCTGAGACCTAGAAAGTAGAAGGCAATTCGGCATCATTTTGAAAACTGACCGAACAAGCAGCTTGAATTCGAAACTTATCAGGTCATGCAAATGACCAAGAAAGACTTTTGATATATTGCTATATGATTTTTATACTATACTGTGTAAATGACATTGTTTGATAGCGCCTTTGCCTGCAGACCGAACGATGAATATATTCATAAGAATTATAAGTTGAGAAAGTTCACGTGACACAAAGCTGTTCGATGAACGCTATGCTGTAACATGAGTCATTCGGTTAGATTACGGTTACGATTATCATGCCAAGAGAATAAGAATTAATGAACTTAATTGTTTTGGATTGGCAGTGAAGAAGACTTACTAGTTAGTTATTCATATATCCGAATATTTTCTTTTTATCAACTGCTATATAAATCATTATTATTAAATCTCCAGTCCTTGAAAGTAAAGTATAATCTTTACAGACAAATATTTATAATTTATAATTACTCTTTTCAAATATTTTAATTAAATTAATTGAATTTTAATATGTAATTTTTTTAATAAATATAATGTATACTTTTTAATACCCTCGGAGAAAAATCAGTTTATTATAACATTTCTAAATGTCATATTAATATCGTCAATTGTTAGAAGTTTAGCTGTCAAACTTAACCTTATGATGTTCATTCAAATGTTTAATAATTATATCGAAAAATATATTCGAAAATTAGTATAAATTTTACGCTAATTTTCATTCATTGTGTTATACTATAAAACAATGAATTTGTTTTAAACTAAATGTAAAACAAATTACAAAATGGTAATTTAATTTATAATTAACTTTAGCAATTAAATATGCATTTAAAATGTATAATGTTTGTGTAATTTTTCTTATATATGTTGTTTTTATATATATTATTTCCATGGGTTGATATCAACATTTCAATGGTTTTTTATTTCTAATGATTGATATCTACGCAGTAAAAAATCCATCCGCATCTCCATAAAATCTAAAAATCGTTTACATGCGAACATTGATAAATATCAGTGAAAAAAAAATCTCATCATGTTATTCATTCGTAACAAAGAATGATCAATAATTAACAACTTCATTTCTTTGTGATGAATTATTTTCCTGGAATGCGTCATTTTTCAATATGCTTAAAATTGTAACTTGCATTAAATTAATATATAATACGTACTGTTATCGACATAATCTATTTTACAACGTTCTCTAGTACTATAATAACATTAATAGTCTACACTGTATATGTCTGCGTATATATTAAACGCAAAGCGTCTATACGTTATACAAGAAAAAAATGACACATGTGTGTATGAGAGAATATCGAAAACTGCTCGCGGTCCAACGGGCCGCGAGACAAAGAGAGAACGGTGGGAGGAAAGCAAGGTATTAAAGTGAGATGCCTCGATACACGAGGGAACGCGAGAAGGGCTGCCGAGGAGAAGCAGCGGAGAGGAACGAAGGCTGCCATGATATCAGTCTTGCTTGCGCCGACAGTTCGTCATTTGTCACTGTCTCTGCCATTAATAACTTCACCGTGCTGTCACTGTGGATAATACGAGTGGGTTTCTGCCGGGCTGTAGTCACGACTCTGGCAGGGGTGGGCTCCGTTTAATTCAGTTCAGTTTAGGGGGTCCTGCGATGCATTGGAAGGGCATGTCGTTAAGGGGATGTCACTCATGTCATTCCGACATGGCGAAACGGACCTCGACGTCCATCTTGCGCGCATGGGCCTATTCCGTCAACTTGCACACTCGTTCACGCCAATGATCACACTATTCCACCAATGGCAATTCAATCATACATATAAACAAGATGAAGAGCAAAGAAACGGAAAAAGGGGAAAAAGCTCTGAGGTTGCGTGTCATTTTGGAATCGTATTAACAGAATCGAAAGTGTTTGTATAGGGGCTTGTATGTACGTGAATACGGGCTTTGGTCAAAGATCATAACGGAATTTCAAGGTGAATGGAATTCTCAATATGAGCTGTCAGATTTTTCAAAGAACTGCGTGATCTTTACAAATTACTCGCGTTGCGTAATTTCCTGGACCTTGCTGATTAATTGCGGCAAAATTTTTCTTCTTCAGGGATTGTAATAATCTGTTGGACACATACAAAAATATCGAACATTAGGGAAAAAGAATCGTAATAAACGAGGGCTGTGGAAATTTCAAATTGGTTATTTTATTCCATTTTCATTTAATTAATTCTACGTTTCCACGTAAACAAGATGTAATAATTTATTAATAGGCTAATATATATATATATATATTTCTTCAATGAATTATTATCATTAATATAGTTAGTATAATAATCATTGTTATTATAATTAACGTGATTGATATGTGTAAAAAGCAATACAAATAAAATGTATAACTTGAAACAAATTGGATGATTTTTTATCATAAAAATCTGGAATTTGTAAAATTAAATTATTATTAAAAAATAATACCTCAAATCTGTAAATTTAAGAATATCCTAATTATGAGAAATATATAATTTCTCACGCCCCAACTTTATCTTTAAGTTGTTTTTACTAAAATATATCAATTCAAATTAACTCAAATTATATGTTATAATTTACCATAGTCTTCTTGTATACTATATTTTACAATGGTATGAGAGTGCAATATATATAATATTAATTTTAATGAAACAAACGAAATATGATTGATCAATAATTATGAGTATTATTCTTTTTTCATGTAATATTTATTATGAATTCAGCTGCAATAATACGTTTTCTCATATTATATTTACATTGATACAATTTGGGAATTGATGATCGGTGCTTTTTAATTATATATATACAATTTTCATTGTAAAGACAAAGAGAATTATTGTGAAAGCTATACACAATGACGAATGTACATGTACGTGATGTACTCAGGAGTGCGATGGAATGAGTAGCACTGCATCTCGTTGGTATTATATAAGCGTGCTCTCGACGGGCATATAGCCATTTCAAAAATGAAAAAAAGGTTACATCCAAAGTCCAGGGTGATGGCAGTAGCAACACGGCTTTTTAATTAGAGCAGCTACCGCCCAACACCTGACATCCCGCATGACCAACCCCTTCATCAAAGTATCATTCTCATTTTACCGAGTTTCAAAAAAGAATTGTCGCGCCCTCTGCTGGTCACCAGTTAAAAATACATTTGCTCTTCGTGCCAGTTTTCGTGTCCAAATTAATCGTGACTCTTGGGAATTTGCGATTCGGTTGCCATCCACCCACAAAATTGTAAAGGGCTTCTGAATGCGTTCAGAATGTTTTTCTCTGTCGAGCATTCGAGTGATAACAAACGCTTTTTCATTCAACCTTTCTGTTAAAACGTATTTCAATTGTTATGGAATTTTTACGAATACATTGTCCACACTGAATTCCAATCAGCAAGTCATTATTGTTTACTGTTTGTTCAAGAAAAATATTTTATTTAATTTAATATTTTGATTTATATGTAAATTGCATTGTATAATCAAATTGCTGATGTTCATTGTATTTCTATTAAAGTACAACAACAAAAAATTATCCATGCAAATTGTGCTTTTTTAATTTGCAATACAACAAATATTTATTATTGCCCTATTTTCTTAAGTCCACAACAGATAATCTTTATAAATGACACTTTTCGTTATTCATATACTAGAATAAATTTTTATTAAAACGTAGCCTGCAATTTCAATTTCAAATGGAACAAATTTTTGGAATAAGAAAATTTTAAGTTTTGATGACCAAAGCTTTAGTGTATCAGTTTGACAAATACTTTGAAAAATAATAATGTATAATTCACATCGGTAAAAGCATCTTACACTGCAATTAATTTTTTGGAGTGTTTAAAAAAACCATAAATTTTTTATATATATTTATATATTAGATAAAAAGATAAAACAAATGAATTGGTTAAATGTATAATTTCATAAATTATTATATCAAGTTTGCGAAAATAATGTCTTCAGTAGTTTTAAATATAGTATACTTAAAGTGTTCTATTTATGATGTAATCATAGAATATGTTTTAAGTATATGTATCTTTTTAATTGTAGATTGAATATGATCGAGTATGTCATCAACAAATTGTTGATTACATACTTTTTACATTACTCCTTGTCTATTATCGCAGTAGAAACGAGGTCGTTTATAATTTATAAAAAAGTAAAAGTTTATCATTTATTATTTCGAAGTAATAATTACGTTTAAGTTTTTATAAATTTCTTCCTTACCTCTATATAAGTCTTTAGATTCTTATACTTTTTCGAATAGTATAAAAATTTTAATAGAATATTATAAAAAATACATTATTATTATATTTTTGATATGTGTATGTTATATGCAAATAACAAAAAGTAAATGATATTAGTTCCCTGTTTTGCTTAAATAATGAGCAGTTTGTATTTAATTGTATGCATTTGTATATGCATATCTATCAATACAAAATATGCTTTCGGCAATAGAATTCTTATATAATTAAAAAGAATTTTGTATTAAATTGTAAATTATGCTTGGAATAATCGCAACAAATTTTGTATGAATTATAGAATTTATATTCTCAGGTTTTCAAGCCCTCATCACTGATTACAAATTAATGTTATATTAATATGATACAAATATGTATGTTAACAAATATGTCCAAATGCATTTTAATGGTAAAAACTATCAATTTGCAAAATAAAATTTTGATTATCGTGTCATCTGAGATAGCAAAATTTTACATAAAGGCTTATGATATTCTTAATTAATTATTTTTATATACTCTTAATAATGAATTTCTCTGATATGTCAGTATTATAACATGTTACTTAATTCCACAATACCATAAAATAAATTAACGTATACCTAATATAGCCAATAATATGATATGTAATAAATGGTACAATAATAAATAATAAGTAAATAATATTTTGGACGTTAAGAAAAAAGAACAAATATTACTATGAAATAAATTAAAATTAGACTCGCAAGTAGTATTTTTCAAGAGTAACATTCTTGACGTCCCAAAATTGTTATGGCGTATAGTAAAAAGTTATTTTAAATATACTAACAATCCGTATTATATGACTTTGAATGTTTACATGAAGATAAATAGTGTTACTTAAATTACAAGAATAACTGAATAAAAATTATCATCAATTATTTTGATTAATAGAATGTATTAAAGTAACTCTTTGACTTAAGGTGGTTCTTGAAGTCTGCTTTACCGGAGTTAGTGTCTTTTTAAACTACAATTTTTTAACATTGATTTAAATATTCTAAAATATATCATTTAATTCTTTGATTCTGGGAGAATATTATGGTTAAAGATAAATTAATTTTAATGAAAATTTTTGGCTGGGTAACAGACACCGTTTTTTCGATAATATGTAGAAAATAGAAAAAACGGTGTCGGTTACCCAGCCAAAAGTTTACATTGAAAATTAATTTTTCTTTAACCATAATATTCTCCCAGGTCAAATGATATATTTTAGAATATTTAATTCAATGTTTAAAAATTGTAGTTTAAAAGACATTAACTCCGGTATAGCTGTAAGTTCTTCGGTGAAGCGTAAGTTTTATAATAATACAAAATAGTAAAAAAATCAAAAGGAACTAAAATTCTTCTTTTAATAATAATCATTCAACCAAAGTTTTAAAATATCTATCAGTTGCATATAACATGTAGAAGTTAAATAAGAATTATTTTACGCTTCATATATACAATTAATTTATAATAAAGTATAATTGTTTAAAATGTTTATACGCAAACAATTTTTTTCTTTTTTCAGTTTTTTGAGTATGAAAAAAGCGATTAATCTTTTAATATAAAATTGTTTATATTCACTAGCCGATTTCCTGTTATAAGAACAAAAATTCAATTATTGATGTGTGAATACATATGAGCAATTTTACCAAAAATTTACTTTCAGTGGTTAAAAAACAGATTATTTCTTTATTTAACGTTTATATAATATAAACTAGTAAACAGTTTTATCGTGTCCCCCGTTTTCCTCTCTGGCGTGCTACAATTCTTCAATTATTTGAACATTTTAATACGAAATTCTGATAGATATGTGTCAAAAAATTACAAAAAATTAGTAAACTGTTAAAGACAATTTTGTGATACAATTTTTCTAAAATTGCTATTAAAAATACATATTTTTAAATATGTATTTAACACAGTATAGACAATGTATTTTAATTATAATGTTGATGCAATGAATAATAAATAATTTAAATTATCAATGTAATTAAATATTTTTAATAAAGAACATATTAATTTATCTTTGTTCAAGTTAATTTCAGTTCTCGAATTCTTTAAATATAATTTTTTTATCTCAGAAAACACAGAGTTATTCTGCATGGAATAGTAAAAAGTGTTCGAAATACACGGAACTCTGTAAGATGCAGTTTGTCATTTTCTTTCAAACTTCCGTCTATGCACAGATGTCATTTCATTTGCTTTTTACTTAAACAGGAGGTGTTCTGTAGAACTAAAAAACACAACGGATTACGCATCTCTTTGGTATTCGTTCTAGTATTTCTATATTTACGGTAGTGTATATCGTATCATGCTGCGAGGAACCAATTCTTAACCCGCGTTCGACCTTGACTTGTACGCAGCAGATAAAAGACGGGCTATAAATCCGAGCGAGGTCACCGACTTTTAAGTCTTTCAAACAACGAGGGGTTATATGCCTATGCCTCAAATATTCTCAGTTATGCATATCTCGTTCACAAAGTCGAGATAGATCAAAAGAATTACCCTTTTTCACGCAGCCACCCAAAAATGCCTGTGACCGTGAATCTCGTCAGGTTGTTCTGGTAATTTCTTAGTTTTGACTGACAATGATGGACTTGGTTTCTTTTAAGACAGCAGGTGATTGGTGTCGTAAATATTGTTGCCTGATGATATTTAGAATGGTGTTATAAAAAAGGTTCTACCACTTTGATTTACTTTTGACGGAACTATTTTTCCAGAAGAAATTTTTCATCAAGTGAAATATAAGAAGAAAACAACATAATAACTTTCAAAAGAGTGATTATCGTTTTATACTAACATAAGTTTCTATGTGTAAAAATTCGTTAAAAATTTGATTTTTTCACAGTATTGTTAAAAAAAAGGTAAAGCATAACCAATAATAATAAATCTTATATTTATTATTACATTTTGAATTAATACATTTTGAATAAAAAGAAAAAAAATTTTTTTTTCTCCTTTAATAAATGCATTTCGATTATATCAGAGTAATATCGATCGGAAATAAGAGTAAGAAATCATAAAATTCATGAGCAATCGAGCAAAAGCGACAAGAGGGTTGATGGTCTGACGGTGCAGGAGCGATGGAAAAGGTTCGCGATTGTTGCAGAAATTATTGAGTCCAATAAATCAAGCGCATTATTCGGACTAGTGATTTTCTTGAAAATTTTATCAGCATTGGATAGCAGGATGAACCACATCTTAAAGTATATATACGGTTAAGCACTTGCCGATGCAGAGTAACCATCAGTAAACGCGGAAGTACGGGCAAATAAATTACTCGACAGCAAAGCATACTATCTTCCTCTCGTCGCAGTCCACTCCCGCGGATTTGCTACATCCTGCAAAGGTCCGAACCCCATTGAGTCGCTCGAGAAGAAGGACCTAATCAACATTCTATCACCCTTTCTCGTCCATGTGTTATTAATGTTTTTCAATTTAAGGAGGCTTTACAAAACATTGATTAATGTACTCATCGCTTAACAAATCATGTAATTAAGGCCCCCTGTTTCTACCAAACTCGTAAGATTATTCAGTACTTTTCCAAGTTTTTTTTATCATTTGATTGAAATGTATAAAAAACTTTTTCTAGAGTATAATTGTACAGGATTCGTTTTTCAAATGAATATAATTATTTTAGCAGATAGTTATTTTTGAAATGTTATTGAATATGTAATATAATTATAACAAAATTGTCGTTATTTATATATCATGTAGAATAATTAAGTGTTAACATCGTATCAATTAACTAGTGTTTAAATGATCGATGTATGCATTATTGACGCATAGTTGAGCACTCATGCACGTAGTGGTGCTTTAAATGATACTTTTACTTTACGTGATATGCTTGGTTCTTAGCAACGTGCCTATCATTAGGATCTCATTATTTAAATTTAACTTTTGCATATTTAATCAAACGCCTCGTTCTCCCTCTGCTTATTTTTGTTTTGTTTTGCTTTTTTTTATAAGTATTACATACAGAATGCCGTGGAGATAAAGTATAATAACCCGATTCTTGACAACCTAATGATGATGACCAGCTTGCTGCCATGTGCGTATATACGGTAAGACGGGGCAGTGCAAGGCGAAGTATATAATACAGATAATGCGAGGAGGTGCCATCTTGTCAGTACCAAGGGGACGCGATGAAAAAAAGCGTTAGCTATTAGAAACATGTCATGTAATATCACGCAAAGCTATATGCTCTTCTAAAAATTCAACTAATAACTCCTCTAATCGCGTGCAAAACGAATTTTTTGAAGCATTTAATATCAGATAATATCAGACGGAGTCAAAATTATTTTGACGAAATTACAGAAGAAAGCAGTTCGTTGATTTGAATGTTGCATGCTTAGATATATGAAACATTGCAATCTATAAATTTAGTTATACTAATCACATAATGTACTGTGTTTAATTAATTTATTGAAGAATTTTAACTCATCAGCAATTTACTTTATTGACGAAAACAATAAATAAATTTTGCAAGAAGTAGCAGTTTTGAAAAAGCCAACTGAAGTGCTGAAAAGAAAAAGAGAAAATGTTTTTAATGTTAATAATACTCTCGGCAAATTTACATTTGGATGGAATGAAGGGATAAGGTTTTTATGAAGCTAAATCCTCAGTCGCATGTACCGTTCAATCATCAGTGTCATTCAGGTAAACTGCTGTATATTAAAGTCGAATTTAAAAAAGGTTATAGAACAAGAAAACATGGCGAGTGCAAACATTGCTTCGAAAATCCGTCGAAGATGGTTAAATCCAGAGCAAAAGGAGCTTTTTTCCTCCTTAAATATATGACGACGAAAGATTGTCAAAGGAAAAGCGTTGAGTTAGGTGGAAGTTGACATAAGCGGAATGAGAAGCGCGCAGATAATGGAGCCCTATCCTCCGTTTGCAGTTGGTGAAAAGGAAGGGGGTGAAAAGGGTCGAACGAAAACAAGAGATGTGTTTCGTCTGGCGATGAACGCTCGTAGACTGTTGAATCCATGCGCATCCATCAAGTTGATGTCTTTGTTCTTAGAGTAAAGGCGTAATGGAGGAAGATACGACGGAAAAGCCGGGATCCTGGACTCGATTCATCAAGCGCGTCGGTGATCGGTTTTTTCTGATTCGCCGAGTGTGTGACGCCGAGCCAGCTGTTTCGACCCGCTTCCTCCATTTTAAGCGTTTGACATGATGGTGCCCATTTACAATCCTACGAAACTGACGAAGATTATTCAATTCAAAGGAGAGAACGCGTGGACCTTTATCCTAGAGAGATGTTTTTCTTCGTCTACTGTCTCATTTTTCAATGTTACTTCATGAAAAAATAGAGGGAAAAAAGGAGCTGCTCTGAAATGCGTGTCTTTGGCAATTTGATTGACGCAAAATTTTCATGCTTTTGACAAAAATTTGTTGGTGACTACGCGGAAACATTTTTTTGAAGAGAAAGATTGTATTATGTATTGAATATTTGATCCTTAGAAGACTACAAGGTTATAATATGTTAGAAGCAAAGAACAAGTGAAAATGAATAATAGGTACAAGCTTTTAAATCTTGTAGGTGATAAGTTTGTATAATAGGAATGTTTTCATCACTGAAAATTGTCGACAATTTCCAAGTTTAATAACAGCAAAAATGATTAAATCTTCTTGAAATATTTATTTCTTTCCACGTTATCTACGAATCTTATGATACTTTTTATATGTCATCATTATTATGGTGAATATAAGGTGCATGTACGATTCATACTTTTTGAGTTTATGTATATAGACGTTATTAATTTTCAGCAAGAATGGCTATCTAAGAATAAGAATAAGAATACTAGGATGCTGATTTGATACAAAAATTTGCATATACATTTAATATACTTGTAATGTAAAAATTGTCTAGTTAATTGTTTTAGAAATCAGAAAAAAAATTGTTTACAAGATTTCTGTATTCACTTTATTTTAGGTATTTGAATATAAGTTTAATTTTGCGAAGGTCTAAAAACCACATTTAAACAATATATCAAAAAATATGAAAATTCCAAAAAATAGTAAAAATTGTTATTAGTCGATCTACGTTCAATTATAATTGAACGTAGATCGACTAATTAATACTAGCAATCAGATAATTACGTATAAATCATTAGCTGAGTAACATATTGGCTGTGTTATAAATACGATGTAAAAAATTTCCATATTATCAAAAAAAATATATATTCTAGAATTAAATTCTAAAAATTTTTAGAATTTAATTTTAGAATATTATATAACTTAAGTTATAAATTATATTCTATATAGTTATATTCTATATATAGTTATAAAATATGTATTGAATGTTGAATTAAATGAAAATTTTTTCATCAAATTCAAACAAAAAATGAGGAATATTTCTTGTCTACTTTGCTTAAAAAATAAGTTAATTTTGAAATAATTATTACTTAAATACGTCAAAGTATGATTAAAGTGTACAAAGTCATTAAAAATTACATTAATATGCATGAAATTTCTTATTATTCGTTATTTCATCATACTTTTATACAAAATACATCTTCAGACGAGCAAAAAACATTAATTATGACATCAAAATTGTATTTTTTATGAATATTGTATTATAATTGGAATCTTAATTACAATGAGCAGTCTTTAATATAAAGATCAAATAAGCACTAACTATTTAAAATCGTTTATGTTTAATAAATGTACTGTGTATTATTTTTTAATAATTACAACTTATAGTGTTTTTGTTACAAATAAATTTACTGGTTTTCACGAATTAATTTTAAATATATAGTTAATCCATTAAGCGCTAAATATGAAAGTAGCTAATTTTATTATAACTTTTTTTGGATTCAGGTTCTAAAAGCCGGAACGTATAGAATTATGCAATACATTTTTTTGCAATAACTATTTTAATCGTTTATAAAAATTGAAAAAAATATTGCAAAAACATACAATGAGATATGTTCTATCTACGAGTCTAATTATATTAATATTTTGTCCAAATTTGTTTTTTAAGAACTTTTGAACCAAAATAATTTTTAAAAACGTTCAAATGTTGAAATGCATCAACAGCACTAAAAGATTAAAGACTATAATTAAGATAAATTAGACTATAATAAAGAATATAATAACTAAAGGGTTAAAGACTATAATTTTTCAAGTATCTTTAGGTATTTTAAAACTCAAATTTCAATATAAATGTACCTTGGCATTTAATGAGTAATAATAATTATATCAAATTAAATGAATTAAAAAATAATCTTCAAAACAAATTGCAGTATTTTAAATTAGAAATCAATATAAAATATAATAAACAATAAAAAAATGATTTTTGTTCATTTCAGTGCTTCTATTGCTGATTTCATTTTTTTTGTACCAAAAGTGACGTCTTTGAGTATATGTGTTTGTTAGATGCAAGGATGGCACAGAAGTTTCGATTACGTAACGTGCTTGCACACGAAGGACAAACACGAGTCAGGGGTAGCTGGGAACTCGGTAGGCAAAGAGGAACATGAGAGTGGAATACGTAATACGGGAATACTCGGAGAGCTTGTAGGAAACGAAGGTAGATGTGAGGCATGGAATGGAAAAGCGTCAAGGGAACAGATCGAAGGATGGGGGCAAAAGCTTGAAGAGAAACGCGACGGCCAAGAAGAAAGAGAGATGCAGAGGAGCGGAGTGAGAGGCAAAAGCGTCAAGGGAATGGTATGAAGGGTTACACGAGAGGCAATGCGACGAGGGCATAGAGGGAGGATCCGAGAGGGTAACGAGCCACGGCAATTAATATCGCTGGGTTTCCACAATGCGCTTGCAAATGAAAGGCCTTTGTGACGTATGATTGCGTTACCGAGTGAATAGTTGAGTAATGGCGGCCGACAAGGCCGTAACCGATTCGTGAACAGTCCAAGCATTGTAACCACGTAAATGTACCCTTTATTTTACATTTTATTTTCAAAAACCGTGTCTTTCGGTTTATATTTATATACTTACAAATGTGTACTGTTATTACTCATTTAAAATTGACTAAATAGACAAAAAAAATAGTTTCATTTCAGGTACGTTATATAATTTCATAATTATCTCTTACAATAGAAGATTGTCAAAATATACACTAAGAAAAATAACTTACAATAAATTCCTGTTTAAACAGTAACTTGACCACAGAATTCCCATTAACCGAATAAATTCTGTCAAAAACTGGAAAATTTACTTTCTGAACACAAATTTTTATTGACTTTTTAAAGAATTTTTGTGCATGAAAGGAA
>JABFPJ010000176.1:0-55701 GCA_022817425.1 Gryon sp. ZL-2020 | reverse complement strand
TTTTTTTTTTTTTTTTTTTTTTTGATCTTTTGATACTCAAACGGGATAACAAAAAAGCTCGCATTTGGCACTTAGTGTGAGTCTCACATAAGCATAATTGCTTTTATTATTCATTGCACCTGGACAAAGTAGCAGACACACATATGCATCGCAGTTCTCATAGTGATAGAACCTCATGGCCTGTTCTAAATATACGACTAAACACAAGAATGGTCTGCCGGTCACTGCTTTTAATAATAGATTTGATGAAGGTCTTACTACGGTACATCGACGCGCAATGACAATAATAGTTCTCGATGCTTTTAATTGTGAATCCACCAATTTTCAATGTCACATACTTTAAAAAATTTTTTTTTTATTTTTTTTTAAATTTTTTTATTGTCTTAAAAAAAATGTTATTGACATAATAAAGTCAACAGAAAGTATTAAAAATGAAATGTTCATTAAACGTAGCGAAATAAAAAAGCAAAATTTAATTATTTTGTCTAACTAATTGATGTGTAATAAAGTTGAAAGTTGTGGCAAATTTGAATTAAGACCTTAAAATTAAAGCAAGCAAATGAAGATGAATGAAATATTCATTTTTTAATTTCAGCTATAATTTGATGTTTATTTAAGTAATTTATTTCATTTCCCAAATGGGGAATGCAATAATAATAATGACAAAATGGATAACATTTAGAACATTTGTAACATTTCATAAAAACATTTCAAAGCGAAAGTTATAGGATATAAAATATTTTTACTACTTTAACTAAAAAAGTTTCGTATTAAAAACGAATTTAATCATAAAAATCGATAAATGTTTTTGTACTAAAATACTATTTTATTGATCGTCAAACATTCATTTCACTATTGCAATACTTTTATCAAAATTAGTACGTTAATTTTCCATTTTTTCGAAATTTCAGTTTCGTAATTGTATTTATTTATTCGGGGTAATAAATAACGTTAAAAGTAGCGAAAATACGAGATCACATTGAAATCATTTAAACGCGACTTTTTAGTTGCATAAAATATACATACTTTTTAATTTATAATGCCGGTCTAATTCAACGTTTCGAAAGAAAGATAAATTTCTACGATATTGTTTAGTTTCAATTGTCGTTGCCAATTGGCAACTGTTTCTCACATTAACAAAGAGACGATATTCATGCGCTTTTGTTAATTAAAGATTTGCGCATGTATATGATAATATTCAACACCACCCTCACCCTCCGGCCATTTAATCGACCATAAATTTCATAGCCCTAATATATTGGCGACCCGAATTTCTCATTGTGCTATTTTTTTTTTTTTTTTTTTTTTTTCAATGCACAACAATTTTATCTTAATTGAAAAGCATGTTTCAAAACCACACACGTGATAAAGCATAAATCTAATGAAATTGTTTTGCATTTTCTTTCTTTTTCAGGGAAAATATGCCGTCTCACTTCAAGATTAAAGAATACTGTCCTTTGGTGTTCCGGAATTTACGGGAACGCTTTGGCATCGATGACATAGATTACAAGGAATCAATGACGAGGTAATTTGTAATCAGAATGATGATATCTTTGAACGAGAAAACCCTTTTCGATTTGATTTCATTCTTTGAATAATGCAAAATCACGCTTTTTCATTAATTACGATTTACTTGTTTTTCAATTTCACTTTCAACACTTTTGGCACAATTTTTATTTTCGACAATATTTCGAATTATAAAACAAATAATGCATTAAAAAGTACGGTTTTTCAATGAAAATGTAACTGCTTTTATTAATATTTATTAATTTTACAAACAATATGAAAAAAATGTGTTATTGTGTCATGTGATGAAAAGCGCCAAAAAATCACATTTTCAAATTGTCTATTTAAATTGTATAATAATTATATTATTGTTATACAATTAAAATTCAAATAATCCTAAAATTTGGATTTGTTTATATTATTAAATATTAAAAAAATAGCGTTAAATAAATTTGACAGTATTTCTGGGTTGACACAATCCATTATTATTCTTAAATACACTTGTAAAATTCTTCTTTCATTCAATTTGGTTGAAACTTGAAACAAAATATATATTTATTGTAAATTCAAGTTTTATATCGAGTTTTTTATATTTTTTATATATTTTATATTCAAGTCGAAAAATACACTTGTTTCAAGTGAAATAAACTCAGTTTAAGCATATACCAGTCAAGTATATAATATACTTGGAATGAAACTATTTGTTTATTCAGAAATCTCACGTGATAATTTTCCATACGGATATCTGTTTGATTTTAAAGTTACTACAAAAAACCGTACTTTATAATGCAAATTTAATATTTTAATGCAAAATTTCTCTTTAGTGCAATAATATAAATGTATGTTTGGATTACGTTTTTTTTACTCGAAATTGTTCGATTTTGCAAATTATTTTTACAGGAGAAATTAAAATAAAAAAAAAAAAAAAAGAAAAAAAACTTGTTCTATTAAAATCGATATGAAAAGTGGAAAAATTGAATAAAACTAGAACAGGCCGATGAAATATTGCTAAAAGTTTATGGATAAGTCTAAATAATACTTGGTCACATGAATGTCTCATTGTTTCTTTACGGATGAGGCAGTTTATAACA
Source organism: Gryon sp. ZL-2020 (assembly GCA_022817425.1). Lineage (NCBI taxonomy): Eukaryota > Metazoa > Arthropoda > Insecta > Hymenoptera > Scelionidae > Gryon > Gryon sp. ZL-2020. Next base: position 53,104 of record JABFPJ010000176.1, on the reverse strand, counting down.
TGATAAAGTATTAATAGCACACGTACTTTGCAACACCGAGGCATCGCTTGAGTTTTCTGTCACCGTAAACGATTCATTTTGGACGCTGCTTCTGATGTTTTGGGGCGAAAAAAAGAACCAAACCAATAAACGAGAGAAAAAAAAATATATTCATCCAATAAACTGATCATCCAATTTAGGTCATCATTTCGGGGGATCCGCAGGAGTCGCGGCAATTTTTGCCTTCATCTCAAGATGCACATCTTCAAAATCCAAGATTTGCGTCAAACTAACCGAGAATGCAAAAAAAAAAAAAAAAATGGAGTTGATTTTGTGAGTGACGAACGATAACTCACATGTTGACATTCGTGACGTCTGTATATGATTAGGGGAACACGATTTATTGGAGGAATTAAGGTCACGATAAATGTCTGAAATTAAATTGTTGTCATACTTTAAGGGTCACGGGTGTGAAGCATTTATTGTAATTGCATTATAAATCATACTCGGATTAAGGTGTTTCACAAAAACACTCTAACAATTTGAGATTAAGACATTTAATATTGCATCCCTTAATAAAAGTTACGCCTCGTTTGGCCTCATTTATATCCACTTTGACCTACTTGGACAACAGTTTACCCTCATGATAAAAAATATATTCAGAAATATTAGCAACAAATATTTATATTATAAAATATTTAAGATATTTATAATATATAAAAAAATTACTAAAAATATATTTTACATATATACAAAAAAAGTTGCACAATTAATCGACTTTTGTTTTTATATTGCAAGATTAATCAAATAACAGTTATGCAATTTGAATTCGATATTTAAAAAACGCATTTCTAACAGCTTTCATCAATTTCATTCGAGTTTCAAAGAGTTGATAAAAGAAAAGCTTTTATTGGTATTAAAAACCTTTCTTTTATTCAGAAACACTTCGTTTTACAAAAACAGTATTAAAACTCGGACGTTTGAATAACAAAAGTCAACTCCATTTTGCGTTTTTTTTTTTTTTTTTTTTTTTTTTTTTTTTTTGTTAGGTGTCAATCCACTATGATCCTCATAATATAACGAATCACGTGCTGCAAAAATTCAGATCATGCAGAAAAATGTTCTGTATGTCTTCCACGCAATGATCGACAATCTTTTAGAACACAAATTTTCATACGAACGCTTGACTTTACAAAGAATTCCTTGGTTGAAAAAGAAACAAAAAATGTTCGCTGGTGACCTGAAAATAAGCTCGTGCAATTCTTTGTAAAATCACAATCATGCTGCCAAATCGATCTGTGTTTTCACCTGTTTCTTTCTCTTTCTCTCTGTCTCCTCTTGTATGTCAACAAAAATGAATCATTAACATTACGAGAATTGTAAAAAAAGCAATGTTTTGTCATTAAGTTAATTTTGTTGCTAAATTAATTAACTTTTTTAACAATTCTTTTAACTTAACAAAATAGTATTATAAATGCAAAAATAAAAGTTAAAACAACAAAGAAAAGTTAAAGTATAATCTTATAAAAATAAAAATATAGATCCATCGTAGATATAATTGATATCAAATGACGTTGTAATCTTTAAAGATCGATGTGTATTTTATTTTCCTGGATAAACACAGATTTTTACAGACATCAGAAAAAAACTTAAGTCTCCAGTTATCATCTTTTTTATAACAAAAAAAAACGAAATAATTAAACTCTTTATTTAATCCCATTGCGAAATCAATCTAACAAGCAAAATTAACTTTGTGACAATGAAATGTGAATGTCACGCAAAATCAAATTTAAAAGCAAGAAATGTTGCAACACATGTTAATTAGAAGAATTTTGATGATAGATGTCGGACGTTTAATCCATCGCGTGCAAAACGGCGCTCGGGTTTGGCAGCAATTGGAAAGGGTCATCAATCAGTTCAGCGGTCCAACACCATAGCATCGATAAGCTACTCGTCTAATGTTCCAGACAAACCACATCGAACCTACAGTTTTAAGCCAAAACGTTTGAGGTTAGATCGATTGTGAGTTTGAGAGTGAAAAAACAAAAACAAAAACAAAAAGAGTAAACAAAACAAACCTTGCGGATAACAAATATCCTCGAGTTTTTGGCTACCCCCCCCCGCAACCCTTCTATGTGACCCCCCCCCTTTTTGTTTAAGTCTGTCTGTTTTGATGAATTTTGAAAAAACGGCCCAGGAGTGTTGCTTTTGTCAGGAAACGATTTTTGTCATGTTTTGATTCCTGAACAAATGTTTGTTTAACAGAACTCAGAGATGACGATTCGATTACAAGATGAGACGGTTTCTCGAACGTCGTTTCAGGTTGACCTTAAAAAAAAAAGAGAAATAATAATAATAATACGGCATTGCCAGCTGGTGCCGAATTCTTGAAGAGTTACTTTTTTAATGCTTTGGCGGGGGCCATTTGTTTTACAGGTCGCAGCCGACGTTGGACGATTCCTCGGGAAAAAGCGGCGCAAAGTTTTATCAGTCGTACGATAAGCTATTCATCATTAAGACACTAACGAGCGAGGAAGTCGAGAGGATGCATTCGTTTCTTAAGCACTATCATCCGGTATGACTGTTGTTGGACACGTGGTCGAATTAGACGCAGTCACTTGGCTTTTTTTTTTTTTTAATTTTCATAATTATAAATAATTGTAACAATTATAATTGAACTCTGATTGATTTATTTAGACAAAATAAAAAAATTTGTTATAATTGTACATTTTTTTATTTTTCTATGAATAATTGTTCAAATATGAAATGTTACAAGTCGTAGTGTTTATTTTTGTCACTTTGGCGCTGCAGTCAACTATGCACACGATTGTATAGGGTGCGATATTTTTTATACGAAAATACGCATTTACGAAATGACAAACACATTTTTACAAATCTACGCATTTTCGTAAATCTACAAATGACAAATTTGCGAAAAAAAAATTTACGAAAAATTTTAACATCGAAAATATAATCTTGCGATATTAACATTTTACGAAAATAGAAATTAACGATAAATAATTTGTACAAATTTTACTTTTTGTAAAATTAATTGAAATGAATTATTTTTTTAATAAACGATTTGGATTATATTTTATAGTAAAATTTAATGAAAAAACAAAAAAAAACAAACAATTTTGCTTAAATTGGTATAACAATTCTTTCAATATGTGAATCGATAATTATAATTAACAAAAAATGTAATAAATTTTACAATCAAACAATGGAATATTACATTTAAATAATTATTCTCATTCAGCAGAAAAAGTAATTAAAATGAGAGTTATCTCGGTCGTGTTTTTATTCGCTTAATTTATTTATGAAATGAATAAACGATTAAATTAAGTTTGCTATTTCGTTACAATAAATATTCACAAAAACGATTGCTTTCATAAATTATTATTTCAGACATTATTTATTTCCTCGTATATTAAATGAAAACGATTATCGGTGTATTGTGACTTAATCATTGTCATATCGACAGACCAATACAGATAATTGTAAGGAAACATGATATTAAATATTCAATTTAATTTGTCAGTTTGCAAACGCATATTTAAACGTTTTAAATATTTGGTATTCTTTTTCACGGATGAGTGTAAATCTTTTTTAACTATTAATTCCATGACTAAAAAAATAAGAATTCTAAAAATAAAAAATTAAAAAAAAAATGAAATAATTGAATTAATTTATTAATAAATAATAAAAAATAAAAAACCGTGACGATTTAATGAAGTAATCAATTATTGCAACTTTTTAAATGACATTATAAATTTAACGGTTCTCAGATACGCTACTTATTTCACTAACAATGATGATTTTGTGGAGAAAAAAGCAACTTGTCTACTTTTATATCGTGGAGAAGAGTATGAAAAAAGTAACTTTACATCCATATTGTTGAACTCATTATGATAAAGTAATCTAAATATATATAAAATATGCAAATTATACTCGAACAATTTTAATTAGACTTTTGAAATTGTATAATGATTAAAAAAAGGTTTTTTAATTACAACATTTACCACAACATTATATTAATCAGAGACTTTAACATTTTACTTTTTTAATTTTATACTCATTTTTCTGTAAATTCGATATTTCAAAAAATATTCACAGGTAAACTATATTTACTGTAATTAAGTTCAAAATGTTTTAAGCCATCTTAGGAATAATTAAGCGTACATTTTTTCCTCAAAGAACTAGGCAAAGCCACTTTACAAAAATGAAGTCAAAATGAGAAAATCATTAAAACATCGTAAATTCAAATCACATTGCATCAGTTGAAAATAGTATCTGATGTAACGTAATTGTGTCGAATCATTTTGACAATATCCAGGTATTGCACGAAAAAGTAGGTCGCTGCAAAATTGTCATGAAATATTTATGTTTAATCACAAAATTTTTTGCCTATTTTTTCCTTTCAACTTCAAAGACAATGCTCTTGAAAATACGTAATTAATGTAGCTTTTTGTACTTTATCACTTGGATTATGAAATTAGTGCACATTTTTGCAGCAGAGAAAAGTAAAGTACTTTTTTTTGAAATATCAACAATTCACATGAATAAAATTAAACCTCTGAGTTAATATTTGATTTTGAAATGAATATTCGTAAGTTGAATTTTGTATAATTCGAATGTATAATAGCGAGTGAATTTCGTAATGTTTCAGTACATCGTGGAACGACATGGAAAAACACTTCTTCCGCAGTATCTGGGAATGTATCGACTGACGGTGGACGGCGTGGTACACTATGTCGTAGCAATCAGGAATGTTTTTTCAAATCATCTGACAACGCATAAAAAATATGACCTGAAAGGTTCGACAGTCGATCGAGAAGCCTCGGACAAAGAGAAGGAAAAGGACCTGCCGACTTACAAGGATAACGATTTCGTTAAGGAAGGAACGAAAATTTATATCGGCGAAGAAGCCAAGGCCAAACTTCTCGAAACACTCACAGCAGATGTCGATGTTAGTTTTGCTTGTATCATTGAAATGATACCATTTTATATTGAAATGCGAACTTTGATTTTCTTAGTTATAAAGTAAAATGAATTTCAAATCAATATGTGCTACAAAAATATCAGAATCTATCAAATCGTCGGTATTCAAAGATTCCATAAATCGTTAATATTGAATACCATATTAAATGCAACATTCATATCGACAAGCTTTCATTATTTGTAAAAATAATTTAAAGTGATGCAAATGTTGAAGTATTCTATACAACTTTTGCAAGTGCAAATATTGACTTATTCCTGGCTTTTACTTGAACGAATATTATTTTATTAATGCTTAATGAAATTCAAAATGAAATACGAGATTTTAGTTTAAACATTTTAACAGTAACGCAATTCAATCCTTATTAATAAAGTATACGATTGAAGTTGGAAATCAATTTCATGTCTAATGTTTTTATTAGCCAATCAGATTCTTTCATTATTTGATAGCTTTAATTTTAAATGTTTGTTCACATTCCAAAATCAAGTTATTAACAATGATTAAACATTATAATAAAAAACTCTTATAATTATTAAAAAAAGTTTATAAATTGTTAATCAATGACATAAAGAAGTTTTGACATTTCATAAAAAATATCTTGAAAATTAAATACAACAAAAATGTCCCTTCGCAAACTGTAAAACTTTACTTGCTGTTCGTTGTATTGACTTGTAACTCAAAATGCGGTTATTTAATAGCATTAAAATGATGTGATAAAAGCAGAAAATGTGTTTTATAATTTAACTATCGTCAGTTAAGATTAAATGAGTAAAAGTGACTTCTGTTCTTAAATGAGATTTGTTTCAAGAAATATGAAAACTATTCGACAAAATAAAGTCGACATTTTAACATAATAAAAGAATTTGTATAATCGCAAAAAGTGTGTTAAAAATGCAAATGAAATGCTTAAAATAATTAAATCAAAAAGGCGAACAAATGAAAAACATAATAAACGATATTTAATAACAATTGTTAATTAATTTGAATTTTTTAAATGGTTTCAGTTCTTGACGCGTTTACATTTAATGGATTATTCGCTTTTGCTTGGAGTACATGACTGTGCGCGAGCTGAACAGGAAAACCGAGAACGCGCCGAGCGAGAAGACGACGAGGATAATCACGATGATGAAGACGACAGCGAGTCGGGCAGCGGTCTGGAATCGCGAGGAGCTCCTGGAGAGTGAGTTTTAAGCGAAGAACGTAAATGTAGACCACGGATTTGGCGTTGACATTAAAGTTGACGATGCGCGAAAGAGTGATTTCAAAATTCAAATAAGTTTAAACACAACTTGTGAAATAAATTGAAATCGATAATATTGTCTTGAATGAGAAATTCTTGATTAATTGCTCAATTAAAAGCACTTTTCAAATGTTGATTACATGTAGCGTCGATTAATCGGCGTCTTCCATAAATTGAAGTATTACGTGATTGATCGTGAAAATGAGATGTGTAATATTAACAAGGTTGTTTAAATTTACAGAATTTAGATGATCAAATATTAGGAAATAATTATGTTGTTCGTACAAGCAGAACGATGTTTAAATTTAATTGTTTTAATATTATATTATGTTTATATTATATATTATATATTTTATAATATATATGTGTTATTATTATTATCATTAATTTTATAATTATGGCATTATTTTGAAATAAAAATTGTGATGTTTTATAAAACTGTTTCAGTCGACTTTGGAACTGGAGTGGTGTCGGAGGTATGGCAACTCCTCCGGAATCTCCACAAGCAGCTCTAATAAGAGACGCTAGTCTTCAGTACGATGACACGATAATACCCGAATTAGACATTTATGCCATTCCAAGTTCAGAAAGTAAATATGTTTGGACAAATCAAATACATAATTATATCATTCAACAAGCCGTGTCGAAGTTATACGACCAACAAGGTCGAATTAGTCATTCCCGTGTAACAGTTTGATTCAGAAACCGAGGAAGAAAAAAAAATATTTGATTGAACTATTTGCGTTACGGCGTTATTACGATTGTTACCTCCTCGTGTAACGCAGTTTATTACGTAACCAAATTTCTCAGTGTAAACGGAAGTCATACATTTGTCATACAAAAACTGCGTAGTAATGCTCTCGGATACGAAAATCAGAGACGTTGTTTTTTAAACTCATTCAAATTCAGCGGAATAAATATTTCAAGTGATAACTTTTGTCGGTCTCTCAAAATCGATAAGAACTGCAAAGCTTTAGGCGAATAAAAGACAAACTATTTTGTTTTGCTATTGATTTTAAGTCACAAATTAATAACACACAAAATCCCAGGTAAAAAGCAAGAGAGAGTATAAAACATTATTCTGGATTTGCAAACAAAGCTTTCGCAAAAGCTCGGTCTTTCGTATTATGAATTAATGATAAATGCCGGAAATGTGCTTTACATTTAAAATTAGAACTAAAAAAAGTAGGACCGAAAATTCTGTTTCATCAACTGGTGGTTCAACGAATACATCGACGGTCCTTATGAAAAGTATTCTATTTCAAGAAATAGTTGAAAAAGATTCTAATTCGACTTTAATTAAAGAACTTTCTATTTCAAATTTTGTCGAATTTTGTTTAAAAATTTTAACTATTTCTTGAAATGGAATAGTTTTCCGTAGATATGAACTTCAATTGTAAACTTGTTATAATAATTGTAAAACAAAGCCAAAACTACTATGATAAAGTTTATACATTGTTATATAAAGTTTATTATTATATTACAAATCTTAGTCAAGTTTATGACTGTAATAAATAATAAATTGCTTATATAATAAGTTATAAAAAATATTGCTCAGACATTGAATAGTTACTTTAATGTTTAAAGTTCTTTGAGATTACTTTGATCATCAAAAAGATACGCTTAAAAGCTTTTTCTTAGCAACAACAAAAATAAAAAAAAAAATAATGTTGTTTTATTTAACGTTTCAGATGCGCCTACAAAAGAAATTTACTTCCTCGCTATAATCGACGTCTTGACACATTACGGTGTACGGAAACAGGCAGCGAAGGCAGCAAAGACTGTAAAATACGGTGCTAATGTGGATGGTATATCCACCTGCGATCCCGAGCAGTATGGTAAACGATTCATCGAATTCATGAGCAAGGCCATAGAATAAACAGCAAAGCCAACAATAAATAATGCAAAAGAAGAAGAAGAAGAAGAAAAACAGGAAAAACCAGTTCGATCCATCCCTAATCGTTTTTCGCGCGCCAATTAGTCGACGCGGTTGATTTGAATGCGTAAAGCCCTCTGTCGATTCGGACTCGTTCAGTCAGACTTTTAGACTTTGGTACCGTAAAACTTATGAGGTGTACTGTTTTGTTTTTCTTTATAGTCTGTGAGAAGTCCTCTATTTCCGTCTTTTTCTATCATATAAAAGCATAAGTGGGGAAAGAGTATAGAAACATAGGACTTCTCGGACTTAAGAAAAAGACAGAGAACAGGACTCCTCACAAGTTCTACTGTATAATTAATTATTTTCTTCATGCCGGAAAACGTAAGACCCAACGTACACACACGTTGGGTCACAGCAATTTCAAGCTCAACAAGTGTGTGTATGTGTATATGGTTTTCATATTCTTTGCACATTCGATTATGGTAATTTTTGTATAGATACTTAGATATAATGTAGATAGTTTGACCGTGTCCTTTAGAAGAAGAAAAAATCCCCGAAAGTTGAGTAAAAGAAAATGAAAATAGATGGAAACAAAGGGAGGAATAAAGATAAAGACAAGATTAAAGTAACAGATGAAGATAAATGTTAAAGTAATAAATAACGTTTTGCAATGGCTTCGTATTATTTATGACATTCAGTTGGAGGACTCTGTGCATCGTTTTTCGAGACAATAAAAATCACTTTCGATAGTATAAAATGATTGGCAAAATTGAACGTCGAACAAGTTTGCGGATTGTTTTTACTTGAAATTGAAGCAATCATAATCATGTGAAAACAAATATATATAAATAACTAAATAGGTTTAGATTAGTTGCTTGAGTTGGTGTAATTGGATGTGTTGAGCCCTTCGGCTGTTGATGTTATTCGTTGCTATTTTGATACATTTACAAAGTACAATAAATACAAGGTGAATATCACTTTAAAAAATCAAATTCAGTTAACGTAACTAAAAAGAAAGAACAAACAAAATGAAAAGATGAAGAAATAAACAATCTTTAATCTAAAGACTATGGTTTGATGAGACTGCGCTTTCACTGCGAAGCAGTGATATGATCGACAGTATTCCTGGCGAAGAACGAACATTTTTTTTATTCAATTGTTTCCCTTGTTCCTAACACCCATTCCTCCTTTTTCTCCTTTCCTCCTCCCCAATTTGCCGTGCATTTTGTTCTATCTTCGATTCAACTTCTGTGAAAATTGCACGATAATGTATAATAACTGTGCGTAAAACTGGTTTATAAAATCAATGTTGACTCTTGTAAAATAGTCAGACGCATTATTTCAAATGATTAATAATAAAATACATGAATAATATATTTCGCATAATACGATGTTAAAATAAGCGGCAGATTTGGAATTGAAGGTTGTTAGTTTGGATTAACTACTTGCTCGTCGTTACGAATGACTTTTGTTTTAAGAGATGGCGGTTGTTAGTAACTACGTCGAAGAAACGATCAACGTTCGAGCGATTTGAAATGTGATTTTGTAAATAATTGAAAGATACTTGCAATTTTGTTTTTTCTTGTGATAAGAATTTTAGTTTTCATGTGTCTGATTAAGTTATTTTTGTAATTTATTTTCTCTTGTTTCTCTTTTTTTTTATTATTATTTTGTAACATGTTTTGAATGTGTAGATGTAATTTACGATGAATTCGTTCATTTTGCAAATTGTATTTGAATTATATTATTTATGCGTTGAATAAAATGTAACTCACGATTTACTTGATGATTAATTTATTTGTAGTGATTAAGAACTATTGGCATACTATCGAATTTAAGATTACTCCATAATTAATATTTAAGACTGCTATAACGTTATTTCAATATCAATTTTTCTCTCAACTTTATCCAATTTTAATCCGACTTTTTAACGTAGTTCAATCGAAAGTTAATATAATATATTATTACAATACCTACATGTCAATAGGCATACGATTTTTCACTTTTTACTATTAAATCAAACAAATCGGACACTTTCTGGTTCAGACGTTATTGGCAAAGATTTCAATTCATCTTACTGGCATCTTATCAAATGAAGTCACATTTGTCATATGCTTCATAATTAATTTTTCGAATGCTTGTCCCACTTTGTGTCTGTTTCGAGTAGAATTCTCAATTGAACTTTTTTCAACATTTGTAATTTTCAAACAAAATGCGTTATATGCGATACATTCCATACATTATCCACTAGTCTTAATATTATCATTATTTTCAGACTAATTTTTATCTAATAAATTTTATCTATAGGGACCAACAGTACTTCTTGAAACTCAGGTTACATCTTTTTTTATTCAACTAGAAACATTGTTGAACTTGTCCGAAAGATCGAACATTCTTACATATCTTATATCAGATATTTCATTTACAAATGTTAATGCTTTTACCTCAAAATTAAATATTTTAGCTTGAAAAAAGAAGAAAAGATATTTGTCAAAAAATATAATAAACATTTAAATAATTTAGACTGACATTTCTTGAATTGTATATCAAGAAGTAAAGGTGTGTCTAAGACTAAAGAACGAATAAAACATAAAAGATGAAATAGTCGATTTCTTACGATCAAAATTCACTTTTATTAATATAAAATACATTGCATAAATTTCACATTATCATCCAATAAACTAAATGAAAAAAGTAATTTATAAAAATTAAGTTACTAACACCATCTCTTAACACGTTTATTGATTTCTCTTTAAACCGATGCATCAAATTCTGCAGATGGAACGTGAGCAATGCAAAAAATTGAATCAATAAACCCTCCTCCCCTTCTCCGCCAACCGCGAGAAAAGCATCTGCAGAATTTCGACGAAGATTAAGAATAAAGCGTGATTAATTGTAAACTTTGCAATTTTCTCGACTTCGTAACTTTGTTGTTAGTAAAAGGAAAAAGAAAAAGTATAAAAGGAGAAAAAAAGTATTGTACGCGTACTAATACATCGCTTGTTTTGTAACACTTGCTGTGATATGATGTTCTGTACGGTGCAGTTAGTAGTTTCCGAGCTCTTTATCGTTTTCGAAAAACGACTTGTGAAAATGTTGTAGTTAAGAACTGTAGACATATTAAAAAGTGAACCCTTTCAGGAGACGGAATCAGAATTAAAAAAAAAAAGAGAAAGGAAAAAAGTTCTGAAAAAATGTTGATCATTTACTAGTCAATTCGAATCAAAAGTCGATATTGACGACTGACGTTTAAGTACTGATTTGTTTTATGCTCAATTGTATGTACTTTGTTTGACGTCTGAAAGGGTCAAACAATAAGAGAAAACAAGACGAAAAATTCATGATAAAAAATATATAGTTAAAACAAAAATGAAATCTGTCTTTATATTTTGTATCAGCGCTGATGTTTTCTTCTCGCGATCGATTAGACTCGTTTTTAAGACACCTTTTTACAAGATTCAAACTGCGTTTGCTTTCGACATCGTGACATTTTGTAATCGACTCTTGTAGTGTCTTAAACAATCGACTTTTCACAAACTATACAACAAAAAAGGGAAAAATAATCCTAGCAAAACGTAAAATATATTACGAATATATTGTTAATATATTCTTACTAATATATATCATTTAAATTATATAATATAATATAGCCCTAGGATTCCAAAGTGTCGTAGGTTTTTTTTTATTTTTGCGATATAAACACTTGATATGTTCTTTTTGTTGTTTTTAATATATTGTTAATATATTTTGAATATAGGAATATACTGAGAATATAGGTGCAACATATTGCAATATCAAAAAGATACATTTGCATTTTTTAAATATATTGTATATTTTGAAACATACATATTCAGAATATATTAAAAATATATTCGCGACATAGTTTTCGTTTTGCTAGGGAATTGAAAAAAATAAATCATTGTGCAAAGATATCCACCGCTTTTTCAAGACACTCGTCTAGTCTCAATTTAATACTTTGTATGATTTTCTACGCTGCCAATAAGAGGTCAAGTCAATGAGTGGAAAACCCAAGTCTCGTTATTTTACCTCACGACTTTTATTTCAAACCACAAAGCAGAGCTCTAGGAAAGACAAAGAAGAAAAGAACAAAACAATATCTTTCCAAAGTATGCGACTGATAGATTATTGAAAGTTGAACATTTTATAATGAAACTTCTTTTTGGCCATTAACGTTTTTGTCAATTAGAACAAACGAAAAAGAAATTAAAAGACAAAATGAGATAACGAATATGACATATCAAAACTAGTTTCATTGAGTTGCATTTCGTAGTTATCAAACGATGACAATCATTTTTAAACAAAAAATGAATCTGTCCAGATTTTTTAGCCAGAAAAAAGGTCGACGAGGTTTGGCTCTGCTTTGGCGATAAACCATTCAGCCATATGAAAAAGAAACTTAATCCTCATAATCGTCATGTTATTCCTATTAATGTATTCAGGCTTCACTCGATAAGGTTTCAAGTGCGCACAGAAAAATATAAAGTCTATCATTGTAAGTTATTTTTTGTTTCTATTTTGTAAAATGTGTGAGGAAAAGTAACGAGACTTAACAAAACTAAGTAAATAATAATGTAATAAATAAATATAAATATACATAAATAAATGAATATATTATATATACGTATATAAGTTTGTCTATAGTTGTCACTATTAGAATAATTGTCATATTACTGTCCAGTGATCAATGAAACTGCACGCAATGACTTTAGAGCTTAGCTTATAGTCTAAACTCAATAATTCGTTAAGCCTTTGATGTTTGTGTGCGAGTGGTTATCCTATGAAATTATCAAATCAAATAACCGTGTTTCAATTTTGATTGAAAGGTCGATCGGTTTTATTGACGGCAGCACTAAGTCACGCAGAAATAACGATAACAGCAGTTTTGCACATTTAAACCATACATACATTGTTTCAGGCAATTTCATTTATAAGATCAAACGAAAATTAATTTCATTATCATTTGAATAGGCTTGTCAATTGCACTTTTACAAACAAAATATCGAAAACAATTATAATAACGAAAATGTGTAAATGTTCAATTGTCAGGCCTACATTTGAATAACAAAATATTTTAAGTAATAGAGTTTTTATAAAAAAAAAAATCTTGTAATACAGAATTTTGTGACATAGAGATAAAATAAATTTTGGAGCATGACAATATTGAATAAAAGTATAAGTATAATTACATATTTTCAGAGGACTTAGATTTTGTATATTTCAAATCATTTCAACTAAAGCATTCGTAAAGATTGAATAACATTTTAATCATTTTATGCTTCAAAATGTATTTTACAGAACTTGTTTCGTACTTTTCATTACGTAATCAAGTAGAGGAGTCATGTTTAATAAAGATGAATATCCTAACGCGTGAATGTTTCTAAACACTTGTTTCCTTTACTGTAAATATACAAATATATATATATATATAAAGAAAATTTTTTTTAAGCAATAAATGTGTAAAAACATTCAAGAAATTGTGTTAGCAAATGATGTTTACTGTAAACTCGATTATTGCCTCGATGAAACGTAACTCTGTTATACTGTCGAAGCTTGGAGCACATAAGTGTATTTGAACTGTATTGTATGTCGTGGTTTTGACAAATATTTGATAAATCAAATGACATTACGAATTAATGCTGTAATACGTTTCAACGAACGATCACTTTACTTTTTGTCAATTGTCTTTTTTCTGGAAAAAAAAGGTATATCAAATATGTAATAAATACATTAATATGTTACTAATGTTAAAACTACGACGATGAATAAAACAAACAAAAAACTGTTGATGAATGAAGAAAGCAAATGAACATTCGCAGATGACACTGAATCCCCCCTAAAAAAGGAATTGATTAAATACGAGTTTAGGTCTGTCGACTGTGTGTAACGACTGTGAAATTCGACACGACACTGAATGTATGAAAACAGAATCATATGTAATACTGAATAATGTTCCGATAGTCTCTTTTTTTAGATATATATAATATATATAGAGTGTTAAGTATACATTGGACTTGCAATTGATTTTTTTTTAATTGTAAAAAAGTAACTTATTACATTAATTGACTATAAAGTAGAAAGAAGAAAAAAAGAACTTAAATGTGAGATGTGGCTTTTCTTTATTTCCTGATGCACGAATATTTCCGTTCGTAATTCAGCGAGTTTTATGATAAAATTTACATCTTTGAAACTTCAATCTTATTCGAGAATTAAAAAAAGTTTTATATATATAAATAAAGTACAAAAGAAACGATAAAATAAAAAATATTTGCAAAACTTGAGCAAACAAGTTTCTTAACAATTACAAAAAGAATATATATATGTGTATATATATAGAAAAAAAAGCAGGAAATCAATGGTAGAGAGAAATACAGGTCACTTAAATTCGAGCTCTCTTAGAAATCGTTTCCGTTGAGTTGCTTTGAGTGTTACTCTGCGTCGTAGGTGGTACGCTGCGCTTTCTTCTGCTGGTTGGAGACATTTGTTTCAGCACTTCCATGTCATTGAAAACAACTTGTGCTCCGCCACCGCTCGTTGGTATTATGTTAGCCTATTTTACAAACAATTAATTTTATTTTTCTTTCAATTTCCTTTTTAGTTTGTAAAGGTATATTATCATTTATTTATTATTTTCTTTAATTTTCCTCCAAAAAAAAAAAATAAAAAAAAAACGTTTTTCACGCTTTTTCTGAAAAATTTAATTTTTAAGTTTTACCTTATACAGTTTTGTTTCCAATTCGCCATCGGTGTCACGTTCTTGATCGATGAGACAATACCTCGAAGCACCGTCAGTTATTTCTTTGGGACTCGTCAATTTTGTAATACTGCGTCGACGTCGCATTAATGGCTGTAAAATCGTTCCAACTGGGACTAGAGGCGCTGGGCGATGATCGATCCATCTATCTGCACTTTGCGATCGTCTGTATCGCGGATTCGCAACTGCTGTTCTATCCTAAATATCCGGGAAACACCCTTTTTATACGACACATTAGCCTTTCTAACTAACAATAACTAATGTTCATGCTGGCATAATTGATACAATCTTTTGTTTAAATATAACAGTGTTATTGATTTTATTCTTTATTATTCGTAACTTTAACAAAAGCTCAGCAAAAAAGAAGTTCAAGTACTCCTTTTTTACACTTCAATGCAGATACTAAAAAAAGATACAAATAATAAAACATTCAAACTCTTTGAATGCAGAGAGTTACTTGTATGTTATATTTTTTTTTTTCTTTTTTTATAAAATTCAATTGGTTTATTGTGTAATATATAAAATATTTTATTATTCAATTCACCTGTCGGGATCGACCTTCCGTTGCCGGACAAACTCTGTCAGTGTCCCTTTGATTACTTTTTGGAGTTGCAAGAATTTGTTCTTTATTGGACATTACAGAACCATTACTACCATCTACGAGAATTTGCTTAACTAATCGTAATTTATCATCCTTTTCTTTCATCTGATTCTATAAATAAGTCAAATGGAAAGAAATTAGTATTTTTTTTATAAATAAAAGGCAACAATAAAAAGATTCTTTACCAAATAGACTTTTGAGTTTACCTGTAAATGCTCTCTCTGTGCCTTCAACTTTAATTCTAACTCGCGATTCATTTTATCTGTTTCAGCTTGAATTTTATGATTATACTTTTGTTTAACCCGATGTTTATCAATTATTCGCTGATTGAGTGCAAGATCTCGATCTCTTAACTGTTTTTATGAGAAAAAAGAAATATCATTTATTACCAAACATTCAAATAAAAAACGTTTAATACATTGTATATTTTAACAGTATATATTTTACTTACTTCTTGTTGCAAACTTCGAATAGTTTCATTAGCGCTATTCAGTTTACACAATAAACTATCAATTTGTGCCTCAGTTTTACACAAGTGATTCTCCAATGCAGAAACCTTTCAATATTAAACACACAATTTAAAAATACATTTAAAATGTAATAAATTTAAAAATAAATAAAAAACAAAAAATAAAAATAAACGTAAACTTATGTTTTTGTTTGTTATTAATCTACCACAATAAACAATGAACCAAATGATTTCATACCTTTTTCTTTTGTTGAGTATTAGAAGCTTTAAGCGAAGCATTTTCAATTTTTAAACTCGTATTTTCTTGTTCAACATTCAGTAACATCTTACGAAACTCGTTTTCTGTAAAATTATTAGGTCAAGCATGAATTACTTTTATATTACAGAATGCAAACTAAATTATCTACAAAATAGCTTACGTTTTTGTTCTAAATCTGCGCGCAGTATATTACGCTTATTAATACGCTGTTCCAAAAATTGCATAAGAGTTGTAATAACTTGATCGTTGTGTGGAGAATCCAATTCCAGCTCGGGAAACGGTCCACCAAGACTGTCATAAATTAAAATAATTAATATATGATCAATGTTAAAAAGCAATTTTTTTCATTTTTTAAGATAAAAATTATATGATAATTCTTTATTTATTTATTTCACATAAAAATATCTGAATAAAAAAAATATAATAATAGATAACTTTAGAACCAATATACATTATTTATAATATATTTATTTATAGTAAAATTATAATTATACCTGTAAACTAAACCTAAATCAACATCAAGTTCAGCAGCTTCTGCTCGACCTTCCTTTTCCAGCCTCGTTCGAGCTTCTTTAAATATCTACAAAATAATTGTGTTACTTTAAATACTGTTTAAACATAAAATTGAAGACAAAAAAAAAACAAATCAAAGTAAAAGTTTTAAAATTAAGTTTGAAGTTTAACGAAAAAGTCGATATCAGTTTATTCTACCTTATTTGCTTGTCTTCGTCCAGGCGTGAAACCTAAATCCAATTTTGAAACAACTGGGCGAGTGACTTGCACTTCTTGTGACATTTCCGCAAACTTCATCACTTGCTGCAAAATAAATGATTAAAGGAAACATTGCATTGAATGTTACTTTAGATTCGAAAGAAATAATTATAAGAATACTTACAATGGTTTCATCATAATCATCAATTCTTGGATTAACGCAAACAATCATTCGAACTTGACCCTCGCCATCGAAATAATTTTTAAACAAATGTGTCAATTTTGAATCACGATATGGAACCATTTTGTTCGTTCCATTTAACTGATTTTCTCGCAATATTTCCAAACAAGACCGTAATGTCATCAATGAATTATTAATATTTCCTATAAGTAATAAATAGTAAGTATTTAACATATAAGCTGCATATAAATTTGAACAAATGAAATTAGAAGTTTATTTTACCTGCTTCGCGTAATCTTTGACCTGTATTTTTCGTCCGATTTGTACGTTCGCTTCCGGCAAGATCAACCAGCGATAATTGACTTATACAAATTACTCGCTTATCTTGTACAACTTGTTCGCCTTCGCTATCTAAAGGCGCCTAAAAATCGATATATTAATTATTTTAAGTTACACTCCATTTTAATATAAAATTAAGAAAAAAAACTATCCCTCAATTATTTTCATTATTTTATCTTCAATTGGCTCTACCTGAACTAATCTAATAGTGAAAACACTGTGAGATCTGCTTGATTCTGTATTCAATGCTGTGTGAGCAACACGGCGTTTGCGTTGGCCGCGTTGAAATACTTCGAAAGCTTCATCGGAACTTTTAACTTCCACCTCGGTTACTGCATGAACGTACATGTTTTTGTTGCCGTCTTCCCGTACAATTTTACTTTGCAAATTTCTAAACAAATGCAAATACAAAGATTCAATGTACTATTCATTAATTTAATATTTCATTAACATTTGTCGATATTAAATAATAAACAATTACTTTTTTTCTTTGATAAATTTGAGTTACTTACTTAGACCTAACGTCGTCATCATCTAATAAATCGTATACACTGTTATTATATATTTCTACATAAGTTACGAATACAGCATAAAGACTGTCCCGATCAACGATAAGTATTTGTGAATCATCCATTTCTCGAACTACGGGTGGCGGATTGCTATCGCTATCACTGTCTTGTCTGCGCCTACAATTTGATTAAAATTAAAAAGTCATTACAAAAATGATTATTGCTTGATTAAGGAGACGTTCCAGTGAAAATACTATAATCAAAATATACTAAAATTTGTTCATTTTTTCATCGATTTTCATCATTTTTCACTGGGATCTTTGCTTAAAATAAAATTGACAATAATTTTACAATATATAATACAAAATCATTAAAAAAATGATAAATCTCACAATTTTGGTGTTTTTGCATTTCTCGGTGTCATTAATCCCGCGTGCATTTCAGTTTGTCTATCCAGCATTGCGTCCGTTTCAGTTTGAGTGTCAAAGCCGTTTAACTTGTCCGGCTTAAAGACGAATTTCTTGGCCTGATAGTTAGAAATGCTATTAAAAATAACGTCAAGACAGCGCGGCATGATGCCGCAATCTTTCTGCTCGCCCATCATCGTGTAAGTTTTGCCACTGCCAGTGACTCCGTACGTGAACAGCAGACTGTTTTTTCCGTTGATTAAATTTTCCACCAACGGCAAAGCAACAACATTGAACAATTCTTTCTGACCAACGTCCGATGTGAACACTCGAGTAAACGTCGTTTGTATCTCCTTTAAGCCATTGCGATGATTTGAGTCAGGCGGTGAAATGAGTAATGTTGTGTTTGACAAAACTTTGATGCATGAAATGTCATTTGGAGATTGCATTGGCCTCAAACGACAGTAAACTTGTACGGGATCTTTGCCCGCGCTGCTGTTGCTGTTGCCATTTGCGTTGGTCCTGGGTCGACCCGATATCGGCTTCCGGGCTGGAGTTGGTTTTGATCGTCTAAAATTGTGATTAAAAAAAAATGTTTATTACGTTAATTTAAAGTATTCTCTTTCATGTAGTAAAATAAAAAAATGTTTAAATTTAGTCAATAATAATTTAAATACTTCAAATTTTTATATGCTCTTACAAGGCATAAATGCTACTTCAAAAACAATTTTTGTAGTAAATAATAGTAAATTATGAATGCAGTAAAAATTCTGTATTCATAATTAAAACTTAATTAAAAATATTTCATTCATAATAAAATAATTTATTTTTCAAAAAGAAATCTTAAGAAAAGTCATTTCATGATAGTCCTATCTTAAGCAATGTATAAAGAACAAATTGTAATGATCGAATATATCGGAAATTAATTAAAAATGAAATTTAGTATTGTAATTAATATATAAAAATATTAAAATAAATTACATACAGAAATTATTTCCTTACTTTAAATACAAAAAATACAATAAAAATGCAAAAATGAAAAACAATATTTATTTATTAAATAAAATGATTACATAAAATAAATGTAAACATAAATAAACATCTACAAATTGCTCCAAAATAACTTACGATGACTTCATATTTTATCCAATGTCAAAATTGTTAAAAGCGGGAAACGTCGACACTACAACTGCATACTTTGACACAAAAACGATTCTTACTGTCGTTATATATTTACATATATATATATATATTTACACAAATAAAATCTTGTGCACGATAAAAAACAAGTCTAAATAATAAGTCAACGGTCCTTAAATGAGTGCAAAAAATGGCGCAGACATTGCAATAACAATTTTTATCGAGCGTTTCAAGCAAACAATGCTTTGAACAATAGTAACCGTTTGGCGTTATTGGTTTATGAATCTGTTTTCATACAATCGTTTAGGCTGTAACTGTAATTCAAAAGAGCCAATGAAATTCATTGACGACAATTGCACATGCGCAAAACAAAGTTTTGGTCGGTAAAGAAGAAAACATTTGAATTGTTATTATTTTATAATATAATTTATTATATAATATTTATTTACGCTTCGACCATATTGGCCCGGAAACGCATTGGTTTACAATAATAATTAAATTATTTCACAACATATTTTATCTTTTAAAGTGAAACAAAATTTTAACAAAATTTTTTATTTTTTTTTATTTTTTTTTAAATGACATGCAATCAAAATCCTGTTAATGTCATGAAACAAATATTAAACAATAAATAAAATGTTAGAATAATAAATAAAGAAAATTATTTTCGTGATTTTTAGTGCAAATGTAACGCTAGGAATATTCGGCAGATTAGGTGCTTTTAAGATCACTTTATAAGTTCGATAGTGAATTCGATTACTGGCCAACTTCTTTTGGTACTTGTTCAAGTTGCCAGCATATAACCAAAAATGAGTAAAGTGCAAAAAGTGAGTAATATTTATTAAAAATGAAATATTTTGTAGTTAATAACATGTTAAAAAATAACTTCGCAATATAGTTCTTTAAATTAATTTATCGAATTATTTTTATTTGTTTCAGAAACCGATTCAATCGGTCCAAGTTTTTGGACGTAAGGTAAGAATTAGGTTATGATATCATGAGCACGTTGTCTTTTACCATATAAATAATAAATAATGAAATAATTATATTTACTTTTTACATTTATACAAAATAATTGACACTTAACACAATTTTTCGATTACTTTTTTATTTAACTTTTAAAGTATCTAACTTTAACTTAATATAACAGTTGATATGTAAATATGTTAGAATCTTAGACATAAACATATATGTTATTTTGTAAATTTAAAACTACAGTTAAAGTTATGTAATTTTTAAAGTATTTATATGTAATCAAATTAATTATTTATGCCATATTCCATTTTTTATTTAAGAAAGATTAATATGAAAATTTATTTATATTTGTAATAAAGTACTTTTGTTTAATTTATATTTTTAAACATTAATTTTATTATAATTTTTTTTAATGTGTGATTAATGAATATATATTTTTTAGAAAAGTGCTACCGCTGTGGCTTATTGCAAGCGAGGATCTGGCACTCTTCGTGTTAATGGAAGGCCTCTTGAATTAGTTGAACCACAAATTTTGCAATACAAATTGCAAGAACCAATCCTTCTTCTTGGAAAGGTAAACAGTAATTTTTTTTTATTAAATAGTGTTTTAACGTTTAATTATATAGTAATATTATATTATAATTTGAATAATTTCAGGAGAAATTTGATGGAGTCGATATTCGAGTTCGAGTCAAAGGTGGTGGTCATGTTGCTCAAATTTATGCCATCCGACAAGCCATCTCCAAGGCTTTAGTAGCTTACTATCAGAAATGTAAGTATAAACATTTTGTACTTGTATAAGAATATAAATTATGTGTTAAAATTTATAAAATATGATTTTTTTCAGATGTCGATGAAGCCAGCAAAAAGGAAGTCAAGGACATTTTGATCCAATATGACCGCACATTGCTCGTCGCCGATCCAAGGCGATGCGAGCCAAAGAAATTCGGTGGTCCAGGTGCCAGAGCCCGGTACCAAAAATCTTACCGTTAAAATTTCTTTGTATTTTTATTATGTCACATAAATTCGAAAACAAAAAATAAAAAAAGCAATTTTATATTTTTATTGTTCTAATTATTTGAACTATGTATGTTCATATGCTCCTAAATAATGTCTAAACCGTGTTTAAATAACAATCAGATCTTTTATTTAATATCTTCTTAAATTGCACAATTTATAATAATTCATTGATTTGATTTATTGAAAAAATCTCGTATGGTTAAGAAAATAATAAAATGTAAATTTGATATCTATTGTAAAAATGGATAATCTAACTGAATTAATTGCACGTACGACAAAATAACAAACCCAGTTTATTGAAAATTAATTATTTATTAACCAATAAATTTATAATACTTTACATAGTATATGAAAAAGTATTACAAATCTTTACATTCGTTTGGTTCTCATGAATTATACCATACGGTTTTTTCAATTATCTGTACAAAATATTCCTATGACGAAATTGTCTACAACCTGGTAATAAACATAATATATGTAAGTTTTATATATATTTATAAATATATATATCACTCAAAATAAATTACTAAATATGATAATTATACAATTGACATAGAATTATTCCACTTTTAAATTATGTCATACAAAGGTAATTTAAAAAAAATTATCTTCGATTTATCAAATTGAACTAAATACAGACTTCACAGTTAATTATTGGAAGAAAATCTGATATTCCCTTTAATGAACGACAATACGATCGAAAAAATTGTATATTAGTATAGAATTCATTATAAAATATTTCGTGTACATCGACGTACAAAAATAGCTTTATTTTAATTCGTGAAATAGAATAAGATATAACAAAAAATGAAAGATTAATTGGAAAACAGTTTTGGCGAGGACACACACACAGTCTTAAAGTTACTTTCATTAACTATTTGCATATAAAAACTTGACAACACTACAATAACATTATTCTACTGTTCACATGCAATCCAGTGTATACACATAGTAAATATTTTTTTTTCGTTCATGTAAACTTTCATCTGAAGTTTCAAAAAGTTGCCATTCACTCAAGGGAATCATGCATTTTTTTACACAGGAGACAATTCTGTATATTAGCAAAATTTGGAATAATTTAAAACAAAAGCATAGCAAATTATAAAACAGCCAACATTAAGTCCCACGATAACAAAGAATCAAAATTTTTCAATTAAAATTACAAGTAGAATAAGAAAAAAAAAAAAGAAAACAATAAAACTGCACGTCTAAAAATGACGCATATTTCATTTGATCTCTAAATTATTATATTCATGAAAAAACATGTTTTCGTCAAACGAAACAAAAAGCTATTGTTTTTGCAATATATCGTATTTAACTTTACTTAATACATATTTTAAATGATTATAATTGCATTCATTCTAATAACTAAGTTTCATTTTTGTTTTATTAAGCAAAATTAAATACCACTTTTTGTTTCTTAAGAAAATATTTGAACAAGTTTGAAAAATAGTAGAATCAGGTTGGAAGTTTCTACCCATACTAGTGCGATATGACCGCTTACGAATCTGTTTGCAAATCGGGAAATTCATTATTAGTACGCTTTTGCATATTGTCTTACAATTGATTCATTCTTAAAAAAATATTGAAAAGTGCATAAACTTTGACAGATATGCTATAAGTGTACAAAATTTACGATTTAACGGAAAAATGATAATGAATTTCGAGACACAAATCACTTTGATGAGTGATTAAGAGTAATTTTGAGGAATGATCGAATATCCTGGATATAAATGTAATGAAAGTGAATTCTGTTGACGAATCAGTAGAATTTCTTTGCTTGTGCTTCCTTGTTATCCCTAAAAATACAAATAACATAATTATAATTTTCAGTATTATAATTACATAGAGCAATGTAATTTTAATCATTTATGAATTACAAGAATTCATACTAACTTGTATATATTGTATCCTATCAATATAGCCATTTGGATTGCCAAAAATACTAATAACACGGTAGTTGAAACACAATTGCTGTCAGGGCAATTTAGATTTGAACCTCCAAGTTTGGCGTTTGTTTGTGCAATGTCGCGTTTCAAAGTGTTAAGTCCATCACGCATTTCAGAGATGAGATTTTGATAGTCGTATCCCATTGGTTGTACCTATGAAATTATATTATTTAAGTATTAGTTTTATAAATAAAATAAAAAACACTTTTATAATTGATTAAAAAAAGCAAATAGATTATTACTTGAGCGGTTGGAGCACGAGCTTGGTTGTTTAAGATATTGTCGGTTTTACTATGAACTTCACCAACAATTGTCCGAAGATCTCGAGCAGCGCTTAAAATTGCATTTTGGTTGTTTAACACATTATTGACTTCGTCTCGACGAATTGTGTCAATGACTTGAATTGGTGCACCGTGACCAGCTTGACCAGCTTGACCTTGAATTTGAACACCTTCGGTAAAATAGACATTAGATTAAATTCATACAAAATTTGATGCACATGACTTTTAATTAAACATTATTTTTCAATTTACCTCCCGACTGTACTTGTGAAATAAGACTCAAAGTTCTTTCCTGCCTTCCGAGAATTTCGTCAAGTTTTCTATGCAATTCTCTTATCCCGTCGTAAATTTGACTTTGACCCGAAAAAATTTGTCTTAATTCCCGTTGATTATCAGTTTCAAACAATTCATCGAACTCATACTTTGATGGTTTCTCATCTGGATGGTCTCTGTAAAATTATTATTATTAGTCAAAATGTTACAAATTTTGAATACGCAATACACATTGTAATAATAATTTCTTTTAATTACTTTCGGTATTCTTCCTTTTGTTGTTCCAATTTTGTTTGGAAGCGCGCATATTCTTCAGCAATTTTATCCGCAATTTCCGAGTTAATGTTTGCACTACCGTCAGCACTATTCGGATCACGCAAAGAATTTGTAAGAAAATATAAGACATCGTGATCGTCAGCCAAACCACCTAAATTTAAACAAAAAGAAAGAATAAATACATAAAGAAACATAATTCATATAAAATAATGTAATATGTTTGTAATGGAACCAACCTGTTGCTGCGGAAACGCCAAAGAATCCATGTTTCGGTAAAAAGACATTTTCAGCACGGAAACACATTTCGTAATCTTGATCGTTATTTGTCATGCCATTATGGAAGAGGAACTACAAAAGAATATTTAAATTATTATACTGTTTTTTAACATAAATAATTTAAAAGAAAAAAAAACAATAATAACATATTACCGTAAGAGTATTCTTGTAATATTCAATTTTTGCTCGCGTTGCAAATGGTTTGTTACGAAAGTCTCTCAAACAACCTGCTAAATATTGCGACGCTCCATCACTGAAATCAAATTAAGGAATATGTTTATATTAAAATGTTCATTACATAATGTAATTAATGCAAATAATATAAAATAGACATAATTACTTGGCATGATCGAAGGATTTCGTTCCATCATTCACAACAGCATAAATGTACGGATTGTTGTGATTATTGTCATTATCAAACGAATCGAAGAATATACCCAAACCGACCCATTGGTCTGAGCTACCAAAAACGGTACCATTGTATTGTCCCTTGTTTTGGGTGTACCAAAATGCTAATCCATCCGCTCCAATTCTGCCTCTACCAGATATTCTGAAAACAAGTTCAACCTCCCACCAGTCGAAGTCGATTGGGTTCTTCGTCCATATTGCACCTGTTTCGAATACAAATAATCATGTAAATTCGTCGTAACTGATAATGATTCTCTTGAGATAACAATTTACCAGTCATTAAAAATATTTTTTTTTCAATATTTGAGATATGAGAAAAGATAATGCAGTTTGTTCAGAAACTTAATCGATGTTAATTTTTATTTATACGATTGCTAATGATGTTGACAGTATTTTGATATTCACAATATATTTTTAATCAAATAATTATATTTGTCTGGTAAATTAAAATACATTTCAAAAATAAAAAATGATTTAAATTTTTATCTTGTATTTAAATTTATATTTAATTGTTGCAAAATTTCATTTTTTTGGGTAAGTAATTTTGATATTTTTGAATATCATTTTTGTCATTTACTTATTAACATTTGAATTAGACCATTCCAAGAAAGCTGACAAACCTTTTTGGCTCCTGAGTGATGGCGCAACTCGCACGTTTTCGGAGCTCGCAATTGCATCTGTAAAAATGAAACGTACATTTTATTATAAATTACATTCCAGAATAAAAACACACTTTTCCATATTATCTTGAAAAAAAAAATAAACATTTCTTTCGAAGACAATACAAAATGAACTTTTGCATGACTATATTTTGAAAGAAAATCATAAAATAAATAATTAAAAATGTTTAAAATTATTCATCGATAAATTACAATAACTTATAAACTGAATAACATTTACAATAAGAAAAGCAAAACTTTCCACCGATCGTCAAATTTGAAACAACAATAAAACAGAGCATATGTTCATCACGAAATCTTGAAACAAATCAACGCCTTTAATCAATAATAACTGCTTCAAAATAGCGAAATTAATTCTCCATCCAATGTTTTCTTAAACAACAAACTTTATCTTCAATATGTTTACAAAAAGTCATCACTTATAGTAATCCAAAAGCAAAACCGGGCTTTCTCATACTATCTGTGCCAGAATTGATCAGTATTGACAAAAGTTTGGTACTTTATGACTGGCAATTGGTGAATTTCGCTGATCCATTTGACTTGGATTATCGCAAAAGCATAAATCAAAGTATGGAGTATGAAAAAGGTGGACGATCGGGTAAACATACGGTTATACGTGGCCCTCCTACCCCTGGACAAAAATCAAAATTGAGGTTAGAGGTCGGGGATACTTACTGCCGCCGTATTCCCAGAAGGGCACACTTCTGTCTTTTTGTGCGAGATATGGCGGCTTGAATGAATACTTGTACTCGAATTTGCGAGTGAATGTCGCGGTGGATTGCGTCGCGAGTAGAACAAGCGCGATTAGCGCGACGAGCCACCTCACCTCCGCGGCCATCTTCATTGCGACTGCTGCTGGCTGCTCCGGCTGGATATATTGTTGTTGTTGTGTGCGTGACAGGCAAATGAAAAGCCGCGTGGTGCGGCGCGCAGGATTGGTTGTTGCGCTGCGACGCCGGTCATTGGCCCGAATTCACTGACGTGTCAGCCCAAGGGAGCCATGTTCATCAAACGTCAGAACCTTTTTGAACCGAGGACGTGGCGCGGGCTTTTCATCAACATACACTTCCATTTAAATGTCCGTTCAACTTGAACACTTGTTGCGTTTTTTTTATTTATTGAACATATATATATATATGTTTACATATATATATACATATTTGAATCGAATTCACTTTTTGATGACCTTGAGAAATGAACCAAAATGCACATTTCTTTTCATTTGAGACTTTTTAATTTATTGGTCTAAGTTATATAACGCTACCCTAAAGGAGCGATGATACAAATTTGACATTGATTCAACATCTTTGCCGTGTTTAGGAAATATTGATCCAATATTGATTCAGTATATGAATGTCCCTTCAAATAATATTGAAAGAATATTGATGTTAATATTTATTGTAAAATATAATTATTTGTAGAATACAAATAATTATATTATACATTTTGTTTATTTCAGGAAAAAGTGGAAAGTTGAATAAATATCACTTTCTCTTTGATAATATGTCTTTATTTCTACAAATTCTGATATATAACATCCAACAAGTGTACTATAAACTCTGTATTCACTAATTTATAGTTCAGTTTATATATATTTGATCGCAAAAATAGGCTTTTGAAAGCAAAGATATATAAACTTGCCTTTTCTGATAAATATTTCAACTAACATTAATTATTCTGATTTCCGGTTAAGTTACAACAAATGTCTTATAATTTTAAAGTATTTATTATAAACGACGAAATATAAGTATTTATTTATAGAAATTTAAGTATAAATATTTAAATATATAAAATGAATGAATGAATGCAGGATTACAGTTGTGTAATACAATAAATAAATTATTCTTCTGTAATAATTGAATGTATATCGCATTAAAAGTAATTTGTGCTTTTAATAAATATCACAAAAATGTGTCTTGTTCTGGAAAAAAACACATCTTATTATACTGATCAATGTTTTGTTACATAAATAATGATATTATTAATAGTACTAAAGACAACACTAATATTTCTATTATAATTGACAATTTAACTTTACAGTCTACTACACTGATATTTTTAAATTTACTGATAACATATATAAAAATAATATAAAAAATAAATATATATAATTCATAATTATATGAATAAATAAATTAAAATTTAATAATTACTTTACAAAATATATCAATATCTTCACTTTGTACCATTTTTTATATAATTAAACTACTACTAACACATATACAGTAGAACCTGTGAAGAGTCCATATTTGTGTATTTGTTAACACTGTGAAGAGTCCACTATTTCTCTCCTTGTTTAACCTATGTTTTGGTATAAAGAAAAAAAGATGAAAATAGTGGACTCTTCGCAGGTTAAAAAGGACAGAAGAAGTGGACTCTTCGCAGGTTCTACTGTAATAAGATTCTAATAAATAAACATCCATAAAAATATATTATTCAACTAAAAATTTAAAATAATGTTTAAAAAGTGAATTGTTCACGTTTTGTTTGCATCTGTATTGTTATTTGGTTGTTGAGCACTTGAGTTGGATACATTTGCTGATAATGATTCGAGTTCTCGAATATGAGGTTCTTGCTGGGTTTGTAAGCTGTTTGGACCTATTGTACTTAAGATAACTGGCAGTAGTATTAGTCCATGCCATAAACCAAATAGAATAACCATGAGAAAAATTTTAAAAAATATTTGAAAAACGTAAGCTTTTGATAATGCCAAAAGGGAGAGAGCAAGTAGGGTTGAGCCTGCACCATACAGAACGGCTGCACCAATATGACGCACAGCAATTAGAATTCTGTGTTGTCGATCCTTATTTTCTCCAATTCGAGGTGGTACGTTCAAAAACGCGTGAGCAACGTGTGCCGCATAGTCAACACTTAAACCAACTGCTAATTCGAGACCTATAAAATAAGAAAAAACAAAAAGAAAAATTAAAAACCTTTTTTTTTAATATTTCTATATCCATTCTATAATAAATCATAACTTACTTATACAAGAAACAATATCAATAGTGAATCCCCAAAAGTACATAAATCCACAAACATCCACCAATGTTAACAGAACACACAATAATATCCAGAAACATGTTTGTAGTTCAGCTATGAGGAAAGCTGTGATACTCATAACACAAATCAGCGCCAAAATGAGATTTCTCATAACTTCTTGTGCAATGACTTTGTCTGTGACCCACGTTCCGAACATCTTACTCCAAACGAACACAACGCCACGGATATTAGCACTGGCAGCAATGTGTTTTGCGCTATCCATTGCTGATATCCATTCATATGGAGTATGTAATCTTGCAAAGGAGAAGTCGATAGTCGCAATTTCTATCGGAGGAACACTTTGACCGCAAGTCAAATTTCCTTTGAAACGAAAATTACCTTGATATCTTCCACCATTGCGACTGAACAAAAATTTCGATAGATAATACCGAAAACTTTTGTCTTCCAACGAATTTTCAATTATATCTGAAAATCAAAATTAAAGAATCATTATTATCAATCATATTAAATAAATGTTTGTTTAATTTATGATTGTGTCTAATTATAAATTACCCTTTGCATAATTATTTTTGATAAAGTCTACAAATTTGTGTGGCCAAGATTGAACACTTTCAATAGCATTCATATTTTTAAGTTCATCCGTCAACTGAAGTATTTTCTTGAATTCGCTTGTATAATTGACATCTCCACTAATGAACACATTAGCACTGTAGCCGCGATTTGGAAATTCCTTTGTACTTGTAATGATATATTTGCTTAAGTATGAGTCCTCTGGAAGAAACCAGACGGGGTCGAACCACTGCTCTAAGTAATAAGAACCATAAATGCCAAAACTTGTCAAAACTAAGGTTGCTAAAACGATCAGCAATTTTGCTGGTGTTGTTAAGACAATTTTAGTGTAAATAAAATCTAGTATCTTCCAAAACACTGATCGCTTTTTTGTGATGTGCGTTTCATTGAAGTCTTTATAAACAATACACGGTAATAAACAGTTTCTTTTGCCATTGATTCTTCGGGCATCCAACGTAAATACGGCGACAAAAAATGATATTTGAAGTAAGAACGTGATCAGAACACCTACGGCAGCATAAATACAATATGATTGCAAAGATGGCAATATCTGAAATACACAAAAGCATACATTTAAAATCATGATTGAATTTGAAATTATACAAATGAATAATGACTTTGTTTCATCTACCGTGGAAGCTCCAATTATAAAAGCCACAACATCTGTGAGAGAGGTAATACAAATAGCAGCGCCAGCGTGACTCAACATCAAACCAATTTTCTCTGCCAATGGTTTCATTCGATTCTTTTCAACTGAAAGTACTTGTTCCCAAGAAGCCATCATTATAAAAGTATCATCCACACCAAGACCCATTAGGAGAAATGGTAGAGACGTGTGAACAGGTCCATATGGTATTCCAAGTAGAGAACAAGCACCAACAGTCACAATGAAAGCGAAACCGATGCAAAACAATGCAAAAACCGTCAAGTAAAACTAAATAAGAAAATTCAAAGTTAATACATTATCGCATTCATCATATATATGTCTAAGTATAAACATTCAATTCAATTTACCCTCCATTCGACAAAATTCCAATTTGATAGAATCATCTGCACATATATTGCCATTAAGAGAACACCAATCAACAATTTATCCATATCTTGAAACAAAGTCGACGCACTAACATCGCCAAAACTTCGCCCGGCTTCATACCAGATTGCAACCTTTAGTTCATTGGTCTTTTCACTCTCTAATTCTTCTGAATATTTATCCAACTCGTCTAAGAATAATAATTCCCATTCCAAAACATCCTCTGTTGCCTATTTGAAATAACAAATTATTCCCAAAAAATGAAACACTTGGTTACTTACATGGTCCAACGAAACAAAATCTGGATTCAATCATGAATCTCTTAATGCTATTTGTTCTAATGAAATATCTGCAGAATTTTACTTTCGTTGGAGCAGATGAACTCACCTTACCCAGTCTGCGGTTCCTGCTTCGTTTCCAATTTTATCCATGTTAACTTGGGAGAAATTTACATGTGCGACCCAATTAGATTTGACTGCTCGTGCAGAAATGATCTGACCTTTTTCATTTTTGCTCACGCCTCCGAGCAGTTCAGTGAAATTCATAAAATGCCCCAAGGTTTGACTGATAGTAACATTATTCACTTTTTCTATGACATCGTTTAACGTCAACTTCTCAATTACAGTTGAATTATAGCCCCATATATCTAAAATACTAAATAATAAGCAACCTCGGGGAAAACTGTTTAAGATTTTGCAATACAACTTTGGAGAGGCATGAACGACTGGTTCGAAAATGGTTGAATTCATTCTTGCGATTGGCTCTTCGTCAAAAAAGTCATCTTTAAACGCTTCATCTTCGTCTGGTACTTCTTGTCGTTTTTTTCGAGAATGTAGTTGCTGCGCTTGAGTTATTATAGGAACTCTGCAAATGATTCATAATGTGAATATCAGAAATAGTTTACCATAATGAAATTATGGTAAAGTCAGTTGAATAACATACTTAAAACAAACATCGGTCCAGGAAACTTTTAACTTTTTTGTCGATCTTGCATTCATGATTCGATGGGTTACATTATTTAACTGAAATATATAGATTGATTGATTAGATATGTTTTATCGTGTTCTGATTAAATGTATATTGCATGAATTTGCAATCTCATAAAAGGTATATGAAATTTCATAAGTTTATATTTATAATTAATTATGAGTACTCATAAAAATATAATAAGACTAGTTTTTAAGTTATGAATTACTATGAAAATTCATAGATTTATTCTATAATACAATAAATATACCTTTTATGAATTTTCTGTTGCAAATTCATAAAATAAAATTGTGTTATGAATTTCTATGGCCAATGATTAGATATTTACTTGTAATAATACTTCGGGTTCTAATACATTTTCTGCAGTTAAAATAACACTTTGAACTCGTTGTCCTTCGCCAAAACTGGACATAAGCCATTCGGTGTCACGAACAAAATCCGAATCAGGCGGTACCCATAATCTCAATGGATTTTTTTCGAGACGAAATCGTGCAAAACCAGCTAAACAAATAAGAACTGGCAAAATGCAAAAGAATATCCATTTTAGTGGGCGTTGAGCTATAGAAAATCCAATTCTAAAATCAAACAATAACTTTTCTTAGAAAGAGCCATTTAAATAAAAAAGAAACAAAGTAAAAACATAAATGAAGCTTACCTATAAAAAAAATGTTCAACAACCTGAGAAATGTGTTTCGGCACTTTTCTGATATAATTTTCAATTTGTCTGTGTGACCTTGCAATGCGATTATTTCCCTGATCCATTTTGTTTGTTCATTGAAAAACGATTTTCACTGTATCATCAATACATTTTCACACAGTTATAATATTCCCACATTTGAATCATTTTAATGATCCTTTTCATTTATAAAATTGATTAAAATTGATTACATAACCTGAAATCTATAAATATAACTTAGCAAAGTTGCAAATTTATGCTATTTTTTGCTATTTATTGAATTATCATTTTTATAACATTATTCATTTAAAATTATAATATTTTGTAGTATAAAAGCATAGTTTTATGTTAAACCAACATAAATAGCTTTGTAAATATTTCCGTATTCGTTATTAATTTTATCATAATTGGAGCTTTTATTTGGACATATTAATCTATTAAGCGTTTATTAAGTGCTACATAAAAACGCTTGCCAAACTATTATTGAAGCAATCAGTTGTGATGAACTTACTTACATGATTGCCGACTGACACATCATTGACGCATAAGGCGCATATGTAAATATCGCAATGTAATATATGTGACAAAGTCTATGTTTTGATGTTAGATTGCGGAGGTCAAATCCCACGAAATCAAATCATGCATCTTTTTGTTTAATAGTTCTTTCTCTAGTTGCATGAATCGTTAATATTGAATAAAAACATATTAATAAACATTTATTAGTTCAATAATTATTATTAATTATTATTAATTGTTTATGCAACATTTGAAACTTCATGCAAAAATTGACAAAAATAATAATGCATTTTGATATTTTGTTAAAAATACAAATTTAAAAGTAAAAAGTAATAATTTCCTTTGTTGATAAATTATAGTTAACTTACCAGAATATTTACAAATTCTTAATTATACATTGGAATTTT
Source organism: Gryon sp. ZL-2020 (assembly GCA_022817425.1). Lineage (NCBI taxonomy): Eukaryota > Metazoa > Arthropoda > Insecta > Hymenoptera > Scelionidae > Gryon > Gryon sp. ZL-2020. Next base: position 20,295 of record JABFPJ010000176.1, on the reverse strand, counting down.
ATTCACTTTATTTATAATTCACTTATAGAAAATATAAATGATTAATTTTATAAAGCATATTTTATTATTATTTATTATTAATTTATGTCATTATTATTAATTTTGTCTTATATTATAATTGGTTCTTTGTTTCAATTGAAATACTAAAAACGATGTCCGCGTCCGAGAAAAGCTAATTACAAACTGGTCTGCTCCAAGATCTTCTGGACAAGACAGACCGATTTCTGCTGACAAATGTATGACAGTTGATAAAGTTCACGATTGGATACTGAATGTCTGTGATTAGATAAGTACAACCGGCAGTTTAGCAAAGCGGCACTAAATTCTAACATCAAATTAAAGCAAATTATCCAAATTTGTAATAATAAAGTGACACATTTTATGCCAAGTATTAATATAGTATAATAAATATTTAATCGCAGTTTGAATCAGCATAAAAAAGATGTAATGCAAAATAATTCGTACATATGAGACGTACTTTTCACCGCGGGGTATAATTGATTATAATCAACTAACGAGATTTCAATTTCATTCCAAAGATTCATTCGAGTAACTTTGGAATGTCACTAATCATTTAAGCAGGTCAATTGTATCATTTTTATTATTATTTATTTTATTCTTTATATTGAATTCTTTAATTTCTTTGGATATGCAATTTTGAGACAAAATGTTTAAATGAACTTATATTCTATTATTTTTTATTTTATATTATATATATAATAATAATAATATGCAACTATGTTTTATTTAATAATTAATATAAGATATTTCTTAATTTTAAAAGTACTCATTTATACTAGAATGTAATTCATATAAATAAGTACTTAAACATTTCGATCAATTTTAAACATGAAATCGAGCTTTTAAATATGATAGTCAAAGCATTGCGAATCGGAAGCGACTAAATAACATATGTTCAACCAATACGAACACACTTTATTATGTCACAGACTGTACATTTATAACACACAGACTGTACAGTCTATGTTGCGGGTGAAATCGTGTAAGTTGGTGAAGTGGCACTTAACGATGACCTAACCTTATGTTCTGTCAAAATGCAATGATTTTGAGTTGTTTAAAATGTGAAACTTTGACGTTTTAATTATTATTGTGTACATAATTACTAAAAGCCATTGAAAAACACAAAGAAACACCTTAAAATGGATAGACAAGAAAAATTACTTGCAGCACGAAAAAGGGTACAGTATTGGAACACTATTCCTAAACAGTTTGACCATTTTTTTTATTTAATTAACAAACATTGTTTTTGCGTCTTACTTTGTTGTTAAATAATAAAGTAAGCTAAAATAATATGTACAATGCATTTTATTTTTCATTATATTTGATCAATTTTTCGTCAAAATCTATTTTTTTTCAAAGTATCTGTCAATTATTGTCCAACTATTTAGTGACTAATTATTGATTTCTTATTTATTAGCTGAAAGAATTTCAAAAGAAAAAACAGGAACATTCTCAGGAAAATCATTCAAGTCAGAGAAACGATTCTGCAACAGAGGTAAACATTTTACAAATCAATGTTCCTACGAATTATTTAAATATGTTTAAAGTAAAACAATTCGATTATTATAATTAAATTAAGTACAAATTATATTCAAGTTATTATTTAATTTCAGGCTAATGAAACTGCAGAACATATTTCCGTAAAAAATGAACATACGAAGAATCTTCCTGAAAGTCAAGCTTCTTATCAGTCGAATTTGAATCAAAATAATAACGAACATTCTATAACTGTAACAGATAGTTGCACCAATGTTTCATTACACTTTGAAAATAACCAACCAAATTCAGCGGTTGAAAGTGTATTTTCCATGACAGAGTGCCAAAACAATCAATCTGATGACAATTTTACATCCAGTCATCATAATGAACATTCAGAAACAATTCAGAACGAGAGGAAGCATGAAAATGATAATCCAGCGGCTGAATGGGTGGGAAATTCTACACATATACACCCTGAAGTTCAATATTTGAAAGATTGTTTCATTAATCAAAAAGAACATATGTTACGAATGTCATCTGCTATTGAAGATGTTCTGAAAGATAACAGTAATAGTGTTAATGATGAAGATGGATATCATTATCTCAATCCAAATCCTAATGCTATTGAGGATAATAAAAAAATGGTTGATGCTTTGCAAAAACAATTGTTGCAATATGTTAGTTATATAATTGTTAATACTTAGAGTAATTCAGAAGTAAAGTTTAGCTACGGAATATTGTTTATCGTATAATAAAAGTTGTAAATTTATTTTCAGGAAAATAAAATTCAGGAATTGGAAAATGCACTTGTAGCAAAAGATACAGAATATCAGGACAAATTGTCCAGAGAAGTTAAGCCACTTCAAGAACAACTTCAGATTCATGCTCATACGACGAGTATCTTAGTCGCTGAAAAAGCTGAACTCAGTGCTACCATCAGTCAAAATCAGGCCACGATTCAACAGAAAATAGATGAAGTCAAAGATTTATCGAACAAGTTGAAAGCCTCCCATCTTCGAATAACTGAATTAGAAAAAGAGTTAATTTTTATCCGAAGCAATAATAATGATGTTCAAAAGACTTGTCAGCAGCTGCAAAAACGTTTTGATGATCTTTCGAATCAATTTTCTGAACTCGGGTATTTATTTTATTTATGCATCTATTTTTTTAAATTTTGTTTTTTGAAATGTTTCAGTAATTAACAAATTTATATTTTAGTAAATCGAAAGAAGATCTCGAATTGGAAACATCAGAGCTAAGGCAAAAGTTGAATGTAAAACATGCCGAGCTGTCTAATGTCCAGCAAGAGCTGCAAGAAAAAATTGCCTTACTTTCATTAAGTGAACTGAAAATTCAACAGGTATTACAATTATGAGGACTTAACACTATTAAAAATAATATAAAATTAAATTAAATTGAATAATGACATTTTATTTTGTATATATTACAGCTATCAAATTCGCCTCAAGAAACGCAAATGATGGATAATCATTTGTACAATACTTTTGCAGCCTACGAACAGCAAATTGCTCAACTGAAAGAAACTATTAAAAATTTAACCGATGAAAAAAGCGACACTGGAAAGCAATACAAAAGTTACGTTCAGCAATTAGATGAACGAAATACCCAGCTTGCAAACGAAGTATGTAGCAATAACTAACATTCTTTAACATTTTTTTTTCTTTTTGGAAAAGAATAATAATGTAAAAATGTTAACTAATAGTCTACTTTACAGCTCGAATTAGCGAAAAAACAAATTGCCAGTTTCGAAAGCCGAGAAGAAAGTTACATTCAACGTTTATCCGATATGGAACAACAGCTTCAGAAAGAAAAAGAAAAAAGTGAATCTCTACCGCCAGTTGAAGATCAGCAAGCAAGAATAGATGTTTTGACGAAAAATGTAGATCAACTTGTTTGCGAACAAGAATCTCTGCAAACTGCATTAAATAATAAGGTAATATTTTTGGCATTTCCTAATTTTGGAATAAATACTTTGAAAGATTATTCTTTAACATTACTCTGTTTTCAATTGAGCAGGCTTTAGAAATCGAAGAACTGAAAAGTAAATTAGAAGAACAGCAAGAATCAAAAGAACAAGAAGTCGATGTTTCGAAACTTGTAACAGCATTGGAACGTGAGCAACTTGATGCATCAAGAGCTATTTCCGAAAATCAAAAACTGGCTCATAACTTGAGTTTATTGCAGATAGAATATGAAAAAATGGTAATTTTGTACTTTGTATAAAACTTTTTTTTTAATTCTTTGTTTTATACAGCTTAGTGTATAATATGAATATATTTTGTAGAAAAATAACAAGGAGGAAGTAACAGAAAAACTCTTGGCCGAAAGATATGTTGGCAAAAAATTGAATGCAATGTTAAATGATGTTGAAAAGGAATTGGCAGAAGTGAAAGAGCAACTGGTTGAAAAAGAAGCTGCTTTGCTGGAATATGAAAAGGAAAAATTACGAGCAGCTCAAATTGAAGATCACGTTCAACATTATCAAGCTCAGTTGAATCATGCAAGCACTTTGCAACAAGAACTTTCCAAAGCATTGGTACAATTTTTGTTTAATAAATAATTAAAAAAATAACTTATGGGATTCACTTACTAATTATGAAAATAATATGTTATTAATATTTTACAGGGCTTAGTTGAAATTCTAAAGAAAGAAAATGAACGACTGAATGACAAAATAAACGCGCAATCACGAACTATAACTGATTTAGAACAATCGCTCGAAAAGAACGAAATAAATAGCGAACATACTTCGGAAATAATGAATGTTGAAATTACCCGAGATAATGATAATAATGATATTAGGATACGAAAAATTTCAACCGAAACGCAAACATCAACGCCAGAAAGTGAAGGAATGTCGTTTAATATACCTGAACCATTGAAGAAATTGGAAGTCAAGTTTAAGCAAACCATGGAACAAGTTGCCGATTTAACCGACGAGAAACAAAGGTTGGAGCATCTCGTTATGCAATTGCAAGGAGAAACTGAAACCATAGGTGAAGCCATATTTATGATATTCATATTTTTAAATACATATCTTAGTCATTTTCCATCGTATTAAGACATTCTTTTACATTGAAAATATTACATAATGTTTCCAGGTGAATACATCGCTCTTTATCAAAAGCAACGATTGATGCTTCATGAAAGGGCAAAAGAAAAAGAAAAGGCTTTCAAAATACTGATAGATCAACGGAATCAACTGCAAGAACAACTGCATAAGTTAAAAATTCTTGTCTCCAACTTATTTCAGAATAAAATAAATTATTCTTCGAATACTGATCATGATTCGATTGTTAATAATAACGAAAGTAAGACAGTTATAATACAATATAAAGTTGAAATATTTATTTATGATTATAAATAATACGTTAATGTAAATTTGTGTTTCAGATAACGAAGTAAAGTCAGAAGAGCAACCGACAAACATTATTGAACCAACGCCAGTAATAGATCTAAATGACAAAACAACGGCAGAAATTTTAGATTTATTAACCGAAATCAAAGATTGCAACAGTGCTTGTCTTTCGGAGCCTGATTTTCATCCTTGTCCATGGTGTTCTGGGAAACTAATCACCGTTTAACAAATACGGTGATTGCAATTTGAAATAAGACAAATTTGGAAAAGTCTAAAAAATAAGAGTTTAAGAAGAATATTTGATATTCAATTTTTCATGGTTTAAGAATAATATTTTTCATTTATTTACAAGAAAGAAGAAATACTAAATAAGGTAGTGTTGACACTAAAACTGATTTACTTTCATAGATGTACAGATAATAATGTAAGCTATATTATATATATATTTTATGATAATGATAATAACTAAAAGTGCAAATCATGTAAATAAAAAACTGCTGTCGTTCATTGTTATGTTTGTAATGTAACTGAAAAAATGGCTTTTTGTAATTGCAGCAACAAATGAAATATAAAAACATGCATTTTAGGATTTTTTAAATTAAAAGTTTGCAAGATATCTTGTAATTTACGATTAACTGATTTATAATTGTAACCCTTTATCTGTTGTAATATAAATAATAGAAAACACTTCATTTACTGAAAAAAATATTTTTTTAATAAAGGATTATAAGAGTAAAATGGAATACAATATTTTGTATAAACAATATTTTTATTACAAAATTTTTAATCATTACAGGATCTAAATACAAAAGTTTGTATGAACAATAACAACATAAAATTTTTACATTTGACAAAATTGTCTATTCTCTTAACATAATTTAACTCTATACAATTCGCTAAATCTTTCGCTTCAAGTTGATTCACAATTTTAATTAAAAGTAGACAGCGAGTTGTATAAAGTTCTTTTTTATACAAAAAATACAGAATGTTTGTACTGTTTTACAGTAAATTAATACAAATTAAGACAAATACAAATTGTTCTATTCTTAATGAAATATAGTGTAATCAATTATCTTATAGTCTAGACAAGAAGTTATTTATACAATCTCAATAATTACACATGTTTCTTTCTTTATCACAAACATTTATGTTTTGACAATGATGTTAAATATACATTGTCCATATATCGTAGTTGTACTATTCTTTCGATATATACATAATCAATTTTTTAATTTTTATTTTCATCGTAATCTACAAGAATATCAGCTACATGGGTGTTATCTCTTGGCTTTCGGTTGATTTTCCTTCGCATCACAGGCTTCTTTCGTTTCGCGGGAGCAAGTTTTCTTGGACCATGATCTTGCATTGAACGAATGCCCTGTTTTTCAAGATATTCCTCGATCTTTTGATCGTCCATGGCATCAACTGGCACTGCTCGCCATAACTTTTTAAATTCATCGTCGATAGTCACTTTAAATGAGTTTTTATCATTATAGTAAACAATTTTTTTCTTATCATTTGGTCTTGTGATATATATCAGTTCATTTTGAACAGCCTGTGAACATATAAATATTCATTAGAAATATATATTCCTATTTGCATTGAAGTTACAGTACAATTTACAGTTATTAATAATGAATACCTTCAAAATTTTTTCACTGTGTGGCAAACTTTCTTGTATATCTTCAAGAAAAATGCCACCTAGACCCTTCAAGTCATGCTGCTTTAATAATCTTATTAGTGATTTTTTATCTCGCAATTTGAACATTGGTTTGAAACAAAATCGCCCGTCCGGCGTGGTTTCTATCTTTGGATTTTCATTTAACGCTTCAGTTTGCAACCACTGTTTTACCTAAAATATTATATATTTTAAATGTAGTAATACAAATTATTTTATTTTTTTATTTAATTAATTATACAATTTAAAATTTGATTAATAAACAATAGTTTACTAACTTTTGAACCAACATCCAGTTGATTAGTCTCGTCAAGAATTTCGTCCAATGTTAATGGTTGATCGTCGCCTTCTTGATATTTTGATTTCATGTATCTGACTATTTTTGCTAAGACAGCGAATTTATGTTGAGAGCTACCGGTCATGGTTTTGTAATTAACTGCGTCCATTTTTGGAGCCGAGGAAATTTTTGGTTTCTTTCGAACTGCATTATCACGACTTGGATCTTTCTCTGGTTCTCTTTTCTTTTTCTCGACACTGCAATTTAAATAAAATATTCAATTAAATATGATATGTAATTATGTGTTTATATATTTAAATTAATTTAAAAGTTGCATCATTTCAAAATAACAAAAAATACAAAAATAATTACATAAACATTTTTATTTAAACATTCTTTTAAGAGAAAAAAAACTTATCAAATTAATAAAAACTTCACTGAAGTTGTTATAAATTTAATATATAGAATTATAAATGTTACATTGTTATAAGTTTTTGAAAATATATTTTTTTATACGTTTTAATGTTTATATAATTTCTTTAAAATTTCTTGTTTTTATTATATACATGGAATTATTATAAAATAACTGTAATTATAATACATTATTTCATTTGTATTATTATTGTATTAATTGTATAAATTATATTTTATTTAAAAGTACGTAAAATATAGGTTACCTTGGAGTTGTCAAAGCTCTTTTTTTGAAAAGTTCACGTTCCCTTAAAAGTGCTGGATCCATTTTGTAAATTAAAAATAATACTTGTAATAGAAATTGAATAAACAAGTAAAATAAACAGTTAAGAATAATTTAGATAGCAATATGATGTCTCCACTATGATGCTACAAAATCACAAATACTGGACTATTGGAAATCGTAAATATGTGCTCTGTACGCAGCTTCAGTCAAACTTATATACAAATATCATAAGCGCCATCTAGAGATCAAATTATAATTGTTGTCATAATTATAATATTTTAAATCTACGCGATGTTAAATCTTAATTTCTTTTTATAATAACAAATTTAATACGTAATAATTTTAAAAATAAAATATAAATAATAAAATATGTTATAAATATAAAAGATACACTTTTATTAATTATTTGTAAAATAAATTAATATAAGGACATAAGAAACTTGATATTTTTGTTAAAAACAGATTTTTATTTAAAATATTATACAACAATAACTACTCAAATTTAAGCCGTAGATTCTTTTAAATATTTTATAAATTTATAAAACTGATTTTCAGTTGTTATCACTTGTAATTTTGAGTTTTGTCCATTATCCTCGTCCGCTTCTGCGTGTAAAACAGTCATCTGTCGATATAACCACGCTTCAGCGGGGCTTCCTGATTTCACCTTCATTGTCATTATTTTATACTGACTTGCAGTCAATATTTTCTCCTGAATTTGGTGTCGTAATAAATCAATACCTTTTAAACTAGTCGCAACGACAGATAAATGATCTTCGGGTACTGTTCCTTCCTTCATGAGATCACATTTATTAGCTACGTTTATAATAACAGGCGACTCTTCACCAACAAATAAAGATTTTATTGTATTTTCAACGTGCTGTATTTGAGCTACTTTATCCGGATGACTCGCATCATAAACATGAATCAGGATATTCTGTAACAATTATTAATCAATAATTAATTTTCATTAACAATTCTGTTTCATATACATCCAATTCAAAATAAAAAATATTTTTCTTACAGCAATTAATGCGTCATTCAAAGTCGTTTTAAACGGCTCGATTAGCATTTCTGGGACATTTTGTATAAATCCAATGGTATCCACAAATAGGACCTTCATTTTACACGGCAATATTCCTTCGTGAACGGTTGTGTCTAATGTTGCAAAAAGTTGATTCCTCGGTTTCAGATTAATGTCGCCAGTCAGTGCTTTAATCAATGATGTTTTTCCGGCATTTGTATATCCAACAACAGCAATAGTTGGTATTTCACGATGTACTCTCGTTTTGCGAATCATCATTCGATGCTCTCGCAATTTGTCCAACTTCTTTTTCAACTTTGTTTCTCTTGCTTCCAAAATCAACTTCCGATGTTCCATTAAATTAATCATACCGCAGTCATTTTCACTCAATGATTTAACTTTTCGTCTAATAAAAGGTAACTCCGCTAAAGCCACTTGCAATTTTGCTTCCGGAGTTTTTGCGTGAGCACGAAATATATGAATTATCAAAGAATATCTGTGAAGTAAAATAAATTACTTATTTTATATGTATATATATATTATATTAAAAATATATTATAAAATATATATATATATTTGATATATAAAAATAAATCATTAATTAAATGATTTACTGTTAATACAAAAATATATATTTACCGATCAAAAATTTCTACTCCCAACTCATTTCTTAAAGCTTTGGTTTGATAATATTTCATTGTATTCAAACTAAAGAATATAGCACTAATGGAACTGTTTTCCGCAAGATACTCTTTAAGTTTCATCAGACTGCCGTGACCGAGTATACATTTCTTCTTAAAACTCATCAAAGGAGCGTAAATTTTATTCTCCACTGTCCAATAGGGAAGAGTATTAACTAACGCCTCTGCCTCTTGCATTTGCAACTCCGGAGTTGTAATTTTGATCTTACTTCGGCCCCATTTTATATACGGCTGAATAATTAATACTTTATGCCCTCCTGCTATAATTCCTAGATATTCATTTGATATTTGATCATACATATAATTTTCCACCTCAAATTCCGGTTCATCATTGTCAGCAATATTGCAATTTTCACGGGTTATTACTTTTTGCAAATTACACATTTGTACTTTATTCCATGATAAATGACAATCCAATAACTTTGAACTGAACAAACTCTTTCGAGCAATACCAACTAAAGACTTAAATGTCTGCATTTTAAGATACATTTAAATATTTATCCAGAATCTTTTGATTTCTTCTTTCTAGATATAAATATAATAAATATCCACAAGCCAATCCGCAGGGAATGGAACTCACATTCGTTATTTTAATTCTTGTTATTTCGTTCGGGACTCGTTTTACGAAAAACTTTGATTTTGGCAAAGCTAGATTAACTGAAAATAAATAATAGTTTATTTATTTTATAATATATATGCTTTGTTGTTACAAAAAGTATAATACAATTTTTGAACTTACTAGATGCAATAGTTAAACATGCTAGGAAATGAGCATTTCCTAAACTATACTCGTAGTGTTGTAATGTTGGTTCAGTAAGTACGTTAAACCAATGTTTTACGTTCTGCTTGAAATCACTGATATCTTCAGTTTTATTACTTTCTTCTGGCGCTTCTTTGATCTCTTCAGTCTCAGTATTATTGTCAGACTGAATCGAGATGAATTCTTGAGTAAAATGCTCAGTAATTTGTTTATCAAGTTTCTTAATATGAGCAGAAATACACTTTAAGAAACCCGTAAAAACGTTATCATTACTTTTATTATCACTGACTATTACTTTATTTTCCGCAGAATCATTGATCGAATTACTCGATGGATTATTCATTATCAAAAGCTTTACGAATTTGTCCAAAATTATACAATTTGTTCATCCTCTCAATCTTTTTTCATTTGGAGCACATAACCTAATTATCAGTATACCGGTGTGTGTATTTACGGTCCGGTTAAATCCGATCATAGCCGAAGTTGGCCGATCACAACCGTGGGATAGAAACGTACGCAAGAAAATTGCGTTTCGCTCTGTGGGAGCATGTCTTTCTGACATAAACCAGCTGATTCGATGGATCGCGATTTTCTCATTGAGCGTAATTTAATTATTTCGCAGAAATAAGGAGAAAGTGGAAATCGAAAGAGAAAAATGGAGCCCGGAGTTTTGGCTCGAGTTTTGCACGACTTTTTAACAACTGTCGACGGAGAATTGAGTCTCGTTAAAAATGATTACTTTCTGGTAAGTTATAAACTTATTTACATTTAAATGCACTTTTTACTTCCATTTGTAAACTTAACATACATATTTTTGTATTTCTTGTTTACTTATGTAATCAAATTAATGTAAAATGTGTACGCTTGAACAAGTTTTTACAATAACATAAATGTTAGTTTACGTTTTTTTTAACGTTATATTTATTTTTCTACAATTATTGTTTATTTCAGATCTACAGTGTCATCGATAAATATTGGTGTTACGGCGAATCTAATGGTAAATGGGGCAAATTCCCTTCCAACAGTTTGATTCGAGTTAACATTCCAGTCTTACAAACAACTGAGAGTCTTTTCGTCTCTATTGCGAATTATTCTGGTGATGGATCAGATCACCTGTCCTTTCAACGAGGTAAACTGACTGTGTTAAGTACATGTTATTTGATAATAAGTATGTGTGCGTGTGGGTTTTGCAGATATCATTTTGTTATAATTTGTAGGAGAAATAATCGTGGGGATGCATACTGTTGATGACAACTGGTATTTTGGAAGAAGTGAATACAAAACTGGCATTTTTCCAATCTCGCATGTCTGGAAAATAAATAGTGCCATTGTGAAGGTAATTTATATATCTGTTTCATTAAAAAAAAGAAAAGATATTTTGTTTTACTAGAATTGGAATAATTCAATTATATCTGTTCATTTTGTAGTATTATTTTCTTGAATTATGAAATTGTGTAATTTAAATATTGTATAATTACTTTTTAAGTGTTTATAAATTGCAATAAGTAATTGTTTATTCACTCAAGTATTATTAGAAGTAAATAAAAAATAATCTATTAATATGATCTTCAAATTAAATGTAAGAATTATCACTAATAGCTTAAAATATGTGTGCTATATAAGTAATATAAGAAAAGATAACTGTTTCCAATGAAAGTAAAGTGATAACGTGATATGAGACCATGATATAAGATATTGTAACCGACTGTATTCATGTGATAATAACTATATAACTAAAGAATGTCTTCATTAATAATTAAGGTAGATAATATAAAAGTTAGTATTAAATTTAACTTCATTTTAACTTATAGTCATCCACCAAGTCAGTGCGCAGGAAAGCAAAAGTGAAAACTACCTTAAAGGCTCAGTTAGACGAAGAAATCGACTTATCTGAAGGAGAAATCATAACCGTTGTAGAGATTATGGATGATGGTTGGTGTCGGGGTATAACAGAGGATGGTCGAGAAGGCACCTTTCCTGAAACATTCATCAGTTACATTGCAAGTACTGATGAACCCGATAATTGTGCTGCTGCGACGTGTGCTATACAACCATCTCAAAGTTTTGACGACAGTTTCCCAGAATCCGTCCTACAAGGAGAATCAATTTACAAAGATTTTGGCGAAAGCACACGAAAGGATGCGACAGACAACAGCAATTCCTATTCCTTATACGAAGAACCAGCGCCTGATTACTACGAACTATATCCTGACCTACGATCAAACGACAAGCAATACGATGATATTCCACATCCACTTGGTACGAAGCCATACGCCATAACCCTTTACCAATTCAACGCTCAGTTTCCGAACGAACTCAGTTTCAAACCCGGCGAAATAGTTCATCTGATAAAATACGCGAACAAAGAGTGGATTGAAGGAATCATCGATGACAAAAAGGGCATATTCCCGGCAAGTTACGTCAACGTAATTGTAGACTGTACTGAACCAAGTAGCGATTTATTTTCAATCGAGGAAATTAGTTTGAGAACAGACAGTGCAATTGAAAATACGATTTTGGAGCCTGGGATGAAGATGAAGGTGGAATATTCTTATCAGGCACAGATGGATGGAGATTTGACTGTGAATGAGGGTGAAATTGTGTCGGTTGTTGAAATGACCAATCCGGATTGGATCACCGTGGAAAACGATAGAAAGGAAAGTGGTCTTTGTCCGAGGACATACCTTTCAGAAGTTGATTCGGCGGACGAAGAATATCATCACGAAGCAGCGGTGGACGATTTCGTTGTTCTTCGGAAAGTTGATGACACTAGTTCGGGTGCAAAGAGGAAAGAAGAGAAGGCGATAAAGCGGTTGTCAGAACCACATAGACCTGCGCCACCTGCTCCTACGCCAAATAGAGTACCGTTGAAGGTTCATCAACCAAGCAGTGATGTGGTTGAAGGTGACATTGTGTCTGAAGAGAGGCAAAAAAGGGCAGACAAACGACAGAATGTTATATCAGAATTGGTTCTTACTGAGAAAACTTATGTCAAGGATTTGAAGTTGACTTATGAAACGTTTCATTTGTATAATCCGCGATTATTGGAAGCTCAAGGGATTGATGTTGATACTTTATTTGGAAATTTAGAAGAAGTGATGTTGGTTGCTGAGGAATTGTTGGATAAAATTTTGAAAGCTATGAAGGGTTGCGATGAAGATTATCAGAAAATTGGACCATGTTTTTTGGAAATGTCTGACAAATTGTTGCAAGTTTATAAAAAGTATTGCGGTAATCATGCAGCATCCTTGGAATTATTATCTAAGGTTTGTTATATTGAATAAGTTAAATGTTCAATGGGAAATACATAGAAGTTTAAAATATGTTGAAGAATTGAACCATTGATATTATTTTCAGTATGAAGATAAGAAAGAAATGAACGTTTTAAATGCCGGCACAAAAGTTTTGAAGGAAAAAATCGCTTGCTTTGATATGAGTTCTATTCTGATCAAACCAGTGCAACGAATTCTTAAGTATCCTTTAATGCTTCATGAATTGATTAAGGTATTTAATTTCATTTTTTGCTTCATTTACATGAATAATGTAAATTTGCAATATAAATGAATGACATTCATTTGATTTAAATTTGAAATTGTTACATACACAATATATGACTTCTAATATCTGACAAATTTATTTGTAATTTCTTTTTTTTTTATTACAGTGTACAGAAGATGATCATCCAGATAAACCTGAACTCGAAGAAGCTTGGCGTGCAATGACAGATGTCGCGACAAACATAAATGAATTTAAGCGACGGAAGGATATGATTTCAAAGATTTTAGATTCCGACAATACATTAATGCGCAGAATGGCGCGATTAAATATGCACTCAGTGGAGAAGAAGGCTACAAGATTGAGCGCAAAGTTGTCTGCCTCGTTAGGTTTAATGGCACTTACGTCTGATCCACAATTCGAGGAATATGAAAGACAGTTTGGAGCTTTAGAAAAATGCGCTAAGGATTTGGCGAAAGATGCGCATCAGTGTGTTAGCCATCTACGAGAAAAATCAAAGTGCGCGGAAGAATTAACTGAATTGATAAAAGACTTTTTTGATGGCACGCCGAATAATGAAGTTATGACTTTAAAAAATATACGACGAATTATCGAGACACAACACATTCCTCAACTTGTTAGACAGATGAACGAATTAGTATTGTCGCCAATACAATCATTAATTACAGCACTCGAAGGACCGGCTACATTAATTGATAAACGAAATGATAAACTCATTGATTATAATAATGCAATTGTTAAAAGTGAAAAGTATAAGGATAATGTTGGGGTTTGTTGACACTTTAATCTTACTAACCGAAAGATTTTGCAATGATTTCATATTTATTTTATTTCATGTCATTTTAGGTACAAGAAGAATTAGTAACAACGCGGAATAATTTTGAAATTCTAAACAAACACTTGCTGGAAGAATTACCAGTTCTTATAGATGCATCCACAAAAATCATTTGTGAATGTGTTAAGGCATTTACAAGTTTACGAAAACTCTTGTCTGGAAAAGTTCTGAAGCATTATTTAGATCTTGTAGAAGTAAGTCAATTTTCCATTTACATGATGTAATGGAGAAACGTAGATGTTAAACTTACTCTACTCTTTGTATTTCAGACCGCGCAGATCACACCACAGTACATATCCAAAGCTTTCTCCATCGACTACAATTTGTCTTACAATCGAGATCCTGCTGCTAATAATGCAGTACAATCAGAAGCTATACAAAGCATGTTGAAAAGTAAATATTGTAAGAATGATTTATTCGAAGTAACACAAACTCAAACGATAACAGTTCCCATAAATAGAACAATAATGAAAGGAACAATAGTTGGACTTAAAAAGAAGAATGATCCTCTGGGAAATGAAACAAATTGGATAGTTGATAATGGAGAAGATATGATCATTTTTCCAAGTCAGTATTTAAGGCAATGGCAAGGCGAAGAAACTAGCCAGACTACTGATAATGCTCCAGATTTGATGGTTCTTAATTCACCACAAAAAGAAGTTAAATCGACAATATCAAATGTTCAATTGTTATGCTATCAAAATATAGATAATGCTAATGATGCAACTGTTAATGGAACTGCAGTACAAAGTACACAATCTCAACATAATCAGAATACCTTGCCTAAGGTATTATATTTATTATATTAATATACTCAAATATATAAACTTGTAATATACAACTACTAATGATTCAATATATTTTCAGTTTTATTATGCAACGCATGATTTCGACCATGATATACAAGGAACGTTAAAAGTAGTTAATGGTCAAGCTCTTAAATTAATAACACCACATGATCTGAAAGGTAATCCAAAGTGGTGGCTTGTAGAAAATCGTAACGGCGAATCAGGCTATGTACCGGAATCATATTTAAAACCTTGCTCTTGATATAATAGAACCAAGTAAAAAATTTATATAAAAAGTAATTTTATATATACTTATTTATTATGTTATGCATAGAAAAAATTATTCTGGGATTGTAAGTGAATCATGTATGACATCTTACTAATCTCAGAGTTGTTCTATGTACTTTAATGAAAGTTATAAGGAACAATAATAAGTACACATAGCAAACGTAATCAAATTATTTCTTAATTTTTTTCTCGTTTGATTCTTTGTTTGAGGCTCAAATACTTTTAGATTTATAATTATTTTGATAAAAAATTTAGATTATAACTATATCGTTATAAGATATCAATATATTCGTGTTAATGTATTAATTACAAACTCAACGAATAATCATTGAATTCATCAAATTTTACAATTTACTGAGAATCAACAAACTGACATTGAAACAAAAATGTAAATAATTTTTAAGATATTGGAACAATAATTGATCAAATGGTAATTTTAATATTATGACTTGAAATTTATACTTTATATATCTTTATATTTTTGTATTACAAACTGTATTTTTTAACTTTCACCTTATATTAATTATAGCTTTTCAATGAAAATGATTTGAAATTTCTTGCCTTTAAATTACGTGCCTATATTATGATACGTACTTTAATTATACAATTACACACTTGATCAACTGCAGCTTTTTCTATTACACAAAGAAAAAAATTGAAGATATATATATATGATTAACTGAAGCAACATTCCCACAAATCTATAAAAAATAACTGGACTTTTCATAAGAAATGAAAATAAATTGCCGTTATTTTACTTGAATACATTTTAAGAAGTATTTTATGAAAGTATTTTGATAAATAATTATATTCCGAACAATTATCGAACTTATTTTAATTTAGATATTTATAATTAGTTATAAGAATAGAATGAAACATACTCTTTTGTATACCTTGATGTATGTTTTATAATTTATAAGTATATGTAGTAGTTGTATCAATAACTTCTAAAAAACAAAAGCCATTGATACATATATATTTTAAAACATTAAATATCTGTGATATCACGCTTAAAATGTAATATAAAATAAATATATATATACTATAAAATTTCATGGACTTGTACTTATTTACTTGTTAAAAAACCTTAAAATAGTATAAAATGATTAAATTTAAAATGAATAAAAAAATACATTTTCAGATTTAATGAACGTATAAAGAATATAACTATTTGTAGTCGTTTTTACACGCACCGTCATTGGAGTGTAAAAATAAAATGGATTCATTAAATATAAACTTAGATAGTACCATTGACTTAGCTCCAAATTCAAGAGCAATCGTAAAAATAACTCTATGTACAGGATAAACCTTTATTCATTCATATTTATTAATAGTGATTATAATCATTAACTACAACGTAGATGAATATTAACTGTAAATAATATAAAAGTGTATTTATTTCAATTATTTTAAACTTTATGCAAATATTTAATTTCCTCACAGTAATTTTAAATTATGAAAATATGAAGCATTAACAATACTTTGAATTAAATTCACTAAAAAAATATTTCCCTCTCAATAAATTGTAATACAAATGCTGTAATAGTTAGACATTTTTATTTACTTTCTCCCTCTTTCTTTTCTTTTTTCTGTTCTTCATCTAATCGCTGATGTTCTTTCTTCACGAGAGCCTTTAATTCTTCCTAAAAACGATTATTTTGTATTAGAAATAATTTAATCATTTAATTAATACAGTAAAAATGTTAATATTAATATGAACGTACTCCCCAGCCCAGTTTGTCTGCTAACAGTTGACATCCTTCATCGCAATCGCCCAACCAAGCGACATCTCTACCCGTACCATTTTTTGAATCAAACACCATACCTTGTTTCAGACCCAAAAATCGAGCAATTCTTTCTTGCATTCCTGCTTTTTCCTTATTAATTAATAACCGAGGGCAGTCGGATTTTACTCTATAAATTAAAAATACAAAATTAATTTAGAAATCAATATTTAATAATATATAAAACAATTGATTATAACTACAAATTATTTACTCATCGATAAGTGACGCAAACGGTTGGACGACTAAACTCGATCCCATAATAATAAGTAAATCCGCTTTTGGAAAATCGTGATGCATAAAAGTATGAAATCGGTCAGGCAACATTTCTCCGAAGAAAACTATGTCAGGCTTAACAACACCTTCATTGCATTCTTCACACTTAGGAACAACACTACTCTTTATTTTTTCTGCAAAAAATATCTTCAGTTAAATAAAAATAATATTTAAATTAATTTAAATCGTTTTATAATTTATAAAACATTTGTTTTGATCAAACCTTTCATCCAAGAAAGTGTGTAAGGAGCACGGCAATTCAAACATTTTCCAGTATGAAAAGTTCCATGAGCTTCAACAAGTTTGTCATATGGAAGACCAGCCACTCTTTCCAAGGTATCAATATTTTGTGTATAATGTCTTAAAAGCATTCCTTTTTCATTTAAAAGTCGAATAAAGTAATGGCTGACTGTTGGCTTAAAACCTTCTGGCAAAAGTTGTTTGGCAAGAACAAAAAATGGCTCGGGATTTTTTTTGAAAAAGTCTATCTCAAAAATTGCTTGTGGATGAGGTAGCTTGTATTTTTCTAAATTGTGGTACAACCCGGTGTTTGGAGATCGAAAATCTGGAATTCCTGCCGCTGAAATTTGAATATAACAACTTTTATATAATTTTTTTGTTGCATTAATGTTCTTTATCGCATTTTCTATATATTTACATGTAGAAATTCCAGCTCCTGCCATAACAATTATATTTTTGCATTCTTTCTTTTGTATATAATCGACGATTCCATCAACTGTCAGTTCACTAAGAATCTGCTTTGCAGATTGGGATGATTGACTGTCTGACAGATGAAATCTGGTGCTGAATATATTGCGTAATTTGTCCATATCATCTGAGTCGAGATCTCCTTTATGTTTCTCAATTTCTTGTTGAAAAATTGCAAATGGATCTTCTTCATCGGAAGAATCTTCATGGGTTTCTTTGGCTAAGAAAATGTATGACAAATATAATTCAACGAATGTCGATAGACTATTTCAAATAACACTTAGGCAAAATTTATAGCAAAATCCTTTATCGAAGTTAAATGACTTCGTAAAATGTTACTATCAGTGGAATATTTACAATAGATTAGCCGAAATTTACAATTATAATTTCCATTTAATAAAGAAAAACATTCAAAGTAATTCAACGTATTACATTGAAATCTTTAATAATAATTTATATTATTCTATAACTGTATAATTAATTTTAACAAATGAGTATAATATGAATTATATTTATTTTTTAAATTTTTAGTATATATATTATACCAAATAAAATATATAATTATATAAAAAGGTATTATAATAAATATAAACTTAAAATAAAGTACATATTTATTAAAAAACGTATTTAAGATTTCATTATAAATTGAAGAAATCAAATGAATACTTAAATGAAATAGAATATGAAAAAATAGAACAATTAAATCAAAAAACATATTTTTCAATGATTAATATATCTTCTTATATATAACATAAAATAATATAAATATATGCAAGATTTCATGTAAAGGACACAAATGTCACTTTGTTGTGTAGATAAAATTATCTATTATATGATACTGACAATTTATAACTGCATAGTATTACCAATTTCCTCTTCTTTAACTTGTTTATCTTTTTCCATTATTCAGTTTGCACAAACTTCACTGTTTTAATTAATTAAACATACAATAATTTATTAATCTAAAACGTTGTGAATATGTAAATATTTTTACAGATATTCTTACGCGATATAATAGTTTAATTTATATTATTTTTCTTGAAAAGGTTTATACGTAATTGATGCGTTCATGCAGTATGATAATATTGTTTGATATTTTGACATCGACAAAATGTTATAATTTTGAGTTGAAGGTTAAGCTCAGGGCTTCTTTTTCGCTGTAATGCACATGACAATCTGTCATTTCTCGATTTCGGAGCATAAACGATTGTGCGCCACCAAACTAGGTAAACAGCAACTTTTTACGAGCGCGCGAAATTTAAAACATTTTAATTCAGAAAGTAATTAAAAAGTAATTGAATTTTTAATAAACCATTACTTTTGTAAATAAAATTAATTTATCAATTTATAGTTAGCAAAAGTAAGATCATAAATAGAATTATTTGATTATGTTATATATATTATAATGTTATAATTATAATATTATAATTATAATAAATGATAATAATTTTCACACTTACACTGTCGAAATTTTTATGTTTTGCATATAAAAAAATTTATTATAAATAAAAATAAATTAATATAAAAATAAAAATAAGTTGAAAATATGTAGGGAAGAAATAAATTATGAAAACTATATGTAGATAAATAGAATTTGTATTAATCTCATTTAACGCAAATATAATTACAGTGTGGAATAATTTATAGGATCTGAGTGTGTTAAGTATAACATAAACCAAGTCCTTTTTTGAGCCCAAAGGCTGAAATAGATAAAATAACATACATGTTACTCTTTTTCAATAAGTACTCTAAATTTCATAAAGTAACTTAATACGGTAGTCAAAAACTGCAAAAAAGGTAGAAAAGCGTTATGAATATTTGAATTACACAAATAAATGAGTTGAAAATTATATGTTAGAAAGATTTGATTCTTGAATGTTATACTTACATCGGCATATTGTAACAGAGAAATTTCTTTAATGAAACCTGGGAAGTTTATGACAAATTGTTTTCGACTTCTAACTTGCATGATTAGCACATTATTTCGTAAATTGCGCGAATCATTCCACCACTCGCAGCTATAAATCGACGTGCAAATGTACTCACTCTAAAAAAAATTATTTACATAAATTCTCTCAGTAATATTA
>JABFPJ010000175.1:0-55738 GCA_022817425.1 Gryon sp. ZL-2020 | reverse complement strand
TGCATAATGTTTTAATTTGTAAGATCTGATTTTGAAGTAATCTGAATTCTCGTTTTTTTTCTCACCTCAAAAACGAGAACTCAAATAAAAATGTCAAATTAATTCTTGTAATATTCTTTTACATTTTTAAATAAATTTAAAAGATGAAAAAATCAATGTATGATCTTAAAATTTAATTCTAATATTCAAAATAAATGCAATTTAACAAATCTATAATGTCGGTAAATAGTGTTTTGACATCCTCTTAATATGCTTATTTAATTTTATATTTATTGTAAAATTTTATACATTTATTTATCATGACAGGTTTTAAAATTGTGTTAAGACAAATAGTTTTGAGTTTAACTAAAATGACAATTGTCGGAGTGTGATGTAATCAAAGTTGAACAAGCTAATATCTTCTTACATCTAACTGGAAATGTCTTATCATTGAAACTGCAAACGTCTACTTACAATGACTTAATCATGCGGACATTTACACGTCTATTCATTGATTTTATTCGTGATCCATAATTATAGTATTTAATTATAATACAAGTAAAATCAAAATTAGTGTCCATTAATCGATTAAACAAAATGGATATACTTTCTCTTCGAGCTCATAAAATGTAAACGTACTTATTAACAAATCATACAATTATATAACAAAAATTGCACCAATTAATTTGAATGAAAATAGTCATTTATCAGAAAACTAAAAAGTGTTAATCGTTTCTACTGATTGAAGAAGAAAGGACAGACAAATAATAACGTAATCTATTTGTAACTCAAGCAGCAAATATTTGAACGCATTTTTATACGATAACCGATTAAGATAAAAGTAGATGTCTTGAACAATTTACATTTTTCTCAACTTTTATTTTATGCAGTCATATCGGAATATTAGTTTTGCTGACAAAATAAAGCAATTCAAGAATATATATTTAAAACATTTCAAAATACTAACTGCAAACACAAATTAATGATCACAATGTATTAAATACTTGTATGTTAATTGATTCAAATAATTTATTAAATGTGAAGTAATGTTACAAGAATCTGTTTCTTGTGAATTTGGATTTAGATTGAATAATAATCGATTGCAGTTGATTGCACAAGCACGTTACGCTCTGGTAGGGTGAACAAGCCAAATTTCCCAAAAAAAAAAGACAAACACAAAAACGAAAAAAATAAAAAAAATAATAATAATAAAAAAAAAATTATCGACGCGAAACGAGTGATCACTTTCATTATGTTATGGAGACACTTGGTTGATGCTGTTAAACCTCAATTTCATTGATTGGGTAAGCTATACAAATGGGACAAAAAGTTTTTTTGGACAAAGTGAAAATGAATACGCGGTGCATAACTGAGAAATGATTTAACGTAAGTTTGGAGAAATTGTTTTAAATGTTGTACATGTAAATTTGATTGAGAATGGATTAAAATGAATATGATATTGTAAAATGAAATGGCTTATTGTTTGATTGGGAAGTGTAAAATTGTGAATATGCAATTTTGTGTGTGATTAATGAATCGCTAAGGAGAGTTATTATTATAGGTGATATTTGGAAGTTGAAGGAAAAAGGCATAATCTAGATTTTGGCGTAAAGATTGGATAGTAATGTATTGAGGGCAGCTTCAAGTTTTCATGTCATTCATATAATGCCCTTCTAACAGTCAGTCCTGAAGAGTATTAATGTAGAGCCAGTTGAAATGTAGGTTACTACTTAATGCAACCAATAGCATCATCGTGGCCCCAAAAACTTGTGCATTATCAACAATTAATTGGCCATTAATTAAGCCATTAAATTTGTTCGTTTGCTCGTACTAATGGACCAAATGTATTCTTATTCAGAATACATTGCTCGAGTTACACGAGTCAAATGAAACGTATACACACGATGAAAATGATGCTTGCATGCAGATGCAAAATAGCAAGTATTTTGCTGCATCTTTTATCCATTATTTGATTCAGATATAGGTATATTGATTGAAGCATCTACCTTGTAACGCATATCGTTTGGATCTTCCACTCAAGCTCGTTCCCACTTTGTCCTTGACACCACATCTCGGCAAAAGCATCGTACTAACAGTAACATCGTCCAACTGTCCTGAAACCCAATTCAAATTTCATATTTTAATATAATATATATATATTTATTTGATTATATTCAAACTACAAAATGTGATTTCTACAAAATTCAAGATTAAATATATACATTTGCATATGCGAATAATTTGTAGTTTGATTTGACTTGTGATATACAAAGTTTGCACGGCCTAAACGTATACGTATCGATCAACGGGATGCCCTTTACGTGTGCGTGATCATACAACATAGCATGAAACACTTTTTGCAAATAAAACACATTACAATCCAATATAAATAAATGTTCATTATTTGTAATAAAAAAAGGCGCATATGATAAATTGTAGACTTAATGTGTTGAGTGGATAAAGTAAATTGAAATAATAAAGAATAGAAAAAGTTGTTCAATTTGTCGTTGAGATAAATATCTCGTTATAATATTTATTTATTTATTTATCGACCAACAATTTTGTTGCGTTATATATTTATTTAAAGCAATTGATCATAACCATAACTGAGTTGATTCTAAACATTTCAAAAGAAATAATATTATACAATGATATTCTTGTTTCACAACAAATGAACATCAAATTAATGTTTGTTTATATTTAAAATGAATTGTTATTTATTAGATTGGATTATGGTAAACAATAAAAGTTAGTAGCAAAATGTACTAATATTCTTATGAATGTAAGTGGAATGTGTAAAAATAAATGAAAAAATTTGTTGGAAACGTGGTTGGATATATATTATATATATGAAAATAAGTGTAAATGTTTGTAATAAAAGAAAAGAATTTGTTTACATAATTGTTTGACAAAATTGTTTGTCGTTGGGCCCTGCGAATGATAATATTTAATAGTTGATAATAATTGTATTAATGCAAGATATATACTTGTTGGTACAGGTATATATGCAATCTGTATTAGATAACTCATCCGTTTGCCTTCAGTTTTTATTGGGCCGGCATCGAAACTGGCGTTGCATTTCAATACTCAAGCACTCATGCAAGCTAATATTTGCGACAGTGTTGAACAATTTGTTTTTATTTGCAGTCACGCATCAGCACACCCAATCGATTGAAACACTCTATCAAAAGTTATTCTTTTCTTATATATACCAAACGATTTCTTTAACCAATAACAAGCGCATTTGCTTTTTATTCTTCAACATTGTATTATTATTATTATATATATATATATATATATATATATATACACGTTATTGTTTTACACTTGCTTACATTTTCATCATTCAATCCAATGAATGGTCCAATTTGAAATGACAAAAATGCTTTGCTTTTAACTTGAATAGCAAGCAAAAAATGACTTTATACATACAGATAGAAGTGAACATTTTGTAGTCAATTCGTAACATTACAATCAACTGTCAGATAAATAACAGCTTTCTGTCTGCAACGTGTGCACGCAACAGATGATAACGATTAAACTGTTCGATCAAATCGCCCAAGCATATCGTCAAGTCAATCTTTATATAAATGCAATATCTTGTAAACTAAACGTAATCGCCAATAAATCAAATACCTTCATCAAATGTACACATATTTTTCATACCTCGTAGCACAACAAAAAGAATATTTTTCAAATTTAATAACTCAAATAAATCTTGCAACTCAATTCATTTCATTTCTTTGTTACGATAACAAAATTGCAATTTGAATAGCAAAAATTGTGACAAAATTTGCTTGATCAAATAATGCTGCGTTATGCTAATTTATGTAAACATAATTGTCATGCTATAATGACTTAAATGCGAGTCGTTTTAAATCCTTGGAAATAATCTATAATTATTACATCACGATCTTTTCAAGTTTAACTATGTTTCCCGTCAATTGACCATTTTGCTTAGAAATTTGAGCAATAATGGTATTTAATAAGGCCGACACAAGACGCATTCGCAAAACGCCACGACACGACACACATTTTTCATCCAATATACCGTTTGACCGTAGCCTTCAGAGAATCAAACTAGTCAATTAATAACTGCTGTTTAGAAAAAGCTTAACATTTCGATATTGCCGTTTTCCTGCTTCTTTTTTTTTTTTTTCTTTTTCTATCTTTTCCAACAAGCATTGCTCATTTATGTATTCATATTATCTGTTAAACAAAATCCGCAGTACCACACAAAATCCGGCATCTAAATAATTATAATTGCAAAAGTATGCAGAATCATCTTACATATTAACAGCGTGAAAGTGATTCACACAAATTATACGATTCAAACATTTGCGAGTTAGAAAAAAAGAATAAAAACAGAAATAACGTGCATATTTTGTATTCACGGGTATGTAGTTACTTGATCAAATTACTACTTGTACGAACTTTGATACAAACTTTTCCGCAGTAGTTCAACTTAAGTTGCAGTTCAGTGAGTCACGAGGATACAAATACGGGATCACTGAATCATCAATTATTATTTGCCGTGTCATCATCTGAGAATTTCTCAATTTTTTCTCTGCTCCGTCTTTTTCCTATCTAGCTTTTTCCGCAAAAAGGTTAAGGTTTGTTTCATTTTGCACATTTTAGACTTTAATTCCTTAATTCAATCATAAAATTGAAGATTAATATTTAAAATATCTCACTTTGGACGTGTTCATCAATATGATATGTTTGCATTAAGAGTTAGATTTAATATTTTTCATTTTAATTAGCTACTCGGTGTCGGTATTAAATGGAACGAAATGTGGTGACAAAAATGGTATAATATAGATTTGCATGATATTAATATAACAAGACCAGCACTTGTCCACACTCAGAGGGAGGTTTAGTTGAAATAGCAAAAATTATTTGAATTATAATTGTATTTATTTCAACTAAACCTTTCTTTCTTTTAACTTGACGAAATGCTTTGAAAATGTTGTTTTTTATGCAAATGATTAGCTATCGTTCTAGCTAGGTGGTTGCAATTTGTGTGATTTGCTGCAGACAAATAACACTTATGCGAAGTGTTCCTTTGAATCGTACACGCCTTTTAACGACGACATTCTTGTTTGAAGCAAGCTTCTTGTCCTTCGTAAAGCTGCAGAGTCGACATTTAGATGAAATAACCGGTCATATTTTTGTACCTTTTTCTGCTTGTATTTATCTTTGTACTACGATGATAATACCAGCTTTGTTCCAAAGTAATAGCTCCAATGTCTTTATAAAGAATTACTTTTCAAAAGATATACCAATTGAGATTGCAATGGCGATTATTTTGTACATTTAATACATGTCGTAATGAATGATTGCGCTCTTTCTATTTTGATCGAAAGTGGAAGAACTGAGAATAACTGAAATTAGTTAATTTATTAAATAACTAAGTAAGTACCTGTTACATTGATTCCAGCGAATGACTGAAAATCGGCAATCGCTCGTGTCATTGAATCTTCCGAAATGAGTCCTTCTGAGGACGGATTCACTGGTGCTAAGTAACCAAATTGCGCTAAATATCTCTGAAACAGACAATATTAATATTCTTCACACTCATTTGAAATAAATAAATAAATGAACGAACAGGTAGCAGTTACTGTTGTTGTTGTTGTTGTTAATGATGTTTATGCGTACACATTAATTGGCATAATGCATTATAGCAATGAGTATTAGTGCAATAAACAAAGCATTTTGGTATGATGGTTGTTTATTGCAGACCTTGGAGGCGGCGACATGCGTCTCAGCAGCAGCAGACAACGCTATTAGATCGCGCAAAGCGTGTACAACAAACTTCACAGCCGATCGGAAATGATTGTTTGAACCTCCTATCGCAGCGTGACCTTGCGTCTTTATTGAGTTTCGAAGGTGAAACGAAACGTGTAAAGATAGCAACTCGACAGTCAATTTAACAAAGCGTGCATCCTTTTTTTTCCATCCAAACAAATATGTCCAAAGTTGGCATTTCAAATTTCACTATTCAAACAAACCAACTATTCTCAAATTCCAGTTGTCATTCCCAAATCATTACAATTCAAATTTCTTATATCAATCATGCTATAATAAATACAAACAAAAGTAACTGATTCGTTAAGATTATGTTTTTTATTTATATATCTAACTATTAACTTACAATATTATTATTTAATATTATAAATATACTTGATCATTTTCTTGTCATAAGCATGAATGAACTTATTCAGTTTATATCTTATTCAAAATTGAGTGGATAAAGACAATTGATGAATCAACATGATATTCTTACACATTGAAATCATTTGCTATCTAATATCAACTATTAATTATACGCTAATTTGTCATTTTTCATTCAATGTCCTTTTTCATCTGCTAAAATGACTAGATGTACACTCGTTTGATTAAACAATCAAATAATAGAAAATGCTACAAATATTGAATTACTTGTAGGAAATGGACAAATAATTGTGATTGTAAAATATGAAGCGTTCTAATATGTATGTACGTTCTAATACCAAGTATGTACATCAGAATCATATGAATGATATTAATCAAAAGTATAAAATGTATTTTATTGGAGATAAACGTCTGGCTAAGTACGTAAGATTGCGTGATTCACGCAACTTGCAGGATCAGTAGGACACACTTATTATTTTGTATCACTTTATCGTAAGCTCAAAAAGAAGATTATCCTTTTAGCAACTCTCTGAGTCACTTGGCAGATCGGGATGCTGATATTGAGTCAGTGACCTTACACAAGTCACAAATTGTGAACGCGATTTCAAACTCATATTGCTGTTTGTCGTAATGCAAGTCACGCGTTTTCTCTGAATCCTCCTTTTTATCTTGTATTCTCATTTTTTGTATTCTTAATATTTTTGTTGAGAATTTACTTTCAGAAGCGAGATTTGTTCGCACAGGAAAGGAAACAAATGCAAATTACGAATACGATCATTATACTTCTTTTGTTTCATTTTTCTATCCGATATACATTAATAGGCGTATCAAATGGAAGTGGTATTAATAAAATGACATTGATGGAACACTTAAAGTTAGTTTAATTTTGGATCAATTTCGAACGGGTATGCTGATTAAACAGTGATAGTCACAAATGTTGTGAAAATCTGGCAACCATTTATCATGCCGAAACATTTTCAAATTATGTACATCTTATTAGTCAACGGTTTCTAATCGCCAAAAATACAATTCATTTATCAGAAATGCAAAGTGATTTATAATGTCATCTGCCCATAGTCACAGATAATTATTGAAATTCATATTGTCAACACATCAGTAACGCTTTATTATATTTTCCTTTACTTGTATTATTTTAATAGTTTACATTTTGTTTGCTTATCACTAAAATGACATAATCTGAAACGATAAAATACACATACACGATAACAAAATCAGCTATCAATAATTTTAACCAGTCCATGATAATGCACACTTTTTTATACAAAATTAACTTTTCTGAATCATATAGTTACGTTTAAACAAGTGTGGAAATATATTGTTTTTATGACAAACATTAATAATGCATTTTTGAATAGTTTGCAAATAAACTGATAAATCATAGCTTAACGAAAATGTATCACAATCATGTATAGATATAGATATTTGAACAAAAGTAATCATTCACATTAACGTCATTGTCTTAATAAATATATTATTATCAATATAATTACATATAATCAATATAATGTTCATTTTAAATTCGTTTTATACTGATTCACGTAAACAATTTCAACTAAACAATTGAAAAATGAACAATTATTTATTAGTAATAAGCACTATTTGTCCTTACGAGTATACAAATTGAAAGATGATTATACGTATTTATTAAGTGCATTCAAAGTATTATACACAATGAAAGCAAATGTAAAATTAATTGAAGTAATTAATTGCGAGTGGTTCAAGTTTTTGTTTTCACACGTTTTTTGTTGTAAGAACATACTTTTGTATGAATGATGTGGAAGAGGTAGTTGTAAATAGTGTGAATGAGAACATATAAACGTAAAGACAGATAGTTATACTATCGTCGCTGATTCAAAGCCACGTTTCCGTGAATTGACGTCTACATCACTTGTATAACCTTGTTCAATCGTCAAAATTGAGCAATACAATTTTAACATTTATTCTTGCATCAACTAGCATTATTACATTTCCGTCATTTTTTACTTTTGTATTTCTTTTTTTTTCACCAAATTTTACTTTCTCTTATTATCTTATATCTGTAATTAATATAATTATACTAGTGTGCGTCTTTTTTTATAAACACAAATTAATAAAATGAAGTCGAGATTTATTGTAAATGCAGTTAAGTTGAATTGTTTATAATTAATTGTCGACAAACATTTAATGGCACAAGTTATGACGCACAAATGGTATACTATATATATATATATATATATTGGTACCGACATACACAACACCATTATTTGTATTACAAGAATTAAAGTTTGATGCTCAACAAATGCTTTGAATTGAATTGTGAACAACTAATAATGATATAGTATAGTTTGAATAATAATTTTGTTAAATTGACAATGTATTTGAATAAAGGATATTTGTTGAAATCAACAATGATCATATTTAAAGATATATTTTTATCTATTAATGAAGCAGTTGCAAAATCAAACTAAATATTGATCAGTTTTTCGTATTTGTATACGTTCAAATGAGTGAAATTCCACAGGATGTGTCTACGCATGCGTAATAGTTGAAGCGGAACAGTTAAATGTTTTATACAGAAGAAAATGTCACACTTTCGAATAAAATTGAAACAAAAATGTTTTTGACAACGATCTGTTAACGAATGCCGATTTCTTTTTTGTGAGTTGAAACATTTGGCTGATAAATGATAAATAAATGAATCGTTATATAAATAATATAACATAATAAAATAATATTCATAATAATATTACTTGATTATTGTTATTTTGAGGAATGATATTGTAAAATTGTATGCATGTGGATATAAATATTTGATATTTGTGTGGAATAATTGTTCATTTCCTAGCGGACATTTGTGCAACAGTGCAGTACATTTGTCTAGTTGGTGCTGGTGAATTATACGTACGCGAGCCGAGCACGTAAATCCAATGACCGAAACTTTGCATCATTCCATTTGCCGCAGTGCAATACTTTACATATACTTGTACTTGTATGATTGCAAATTAATTTGAATATTTAGCAATCAATAATTTACAATCAGACGCCAGCACTGAACACACCAAACTTTATATGTGAAAATATAATTGATAGAAAGATATCAATTATAGAATTTTGTGTGCTTCAAATTGTGTGCTGCTGCTGATGAAGCGAAGCTAAACTAAATTTGACTTTTACTTTGAGAATAACAAAGTGCATGACTTGGAGAGAATAAAATTGACTTTGCGAGCATTTTGAATACAGCTGGAGTCTACAAAATTGCACTTACAAAGGACATACAACGATGCAGTAAATATTGCTTATTTGACCTCGCACCAGCAGCACCGTTCTCGTTAAGGACGCATATTTCAGAGTATCTGTATATATGTTATGTTATGTTATGTTATAAACCAACCACTACAAACTCTACATTTCATATCTTTGACTATTACATTTTTTATGACACTGACACTATTCGGACATGTATTATCTTATAATGAATATTCAGTTTACTATTTAAATCATTCTTATTCTTACTTTGATATATCTGTGTTTTTATTTTCAAACAATCACAATTTCATTTTTCCACTATATTCTATGCACTCATACTCTACTCTATTTCTTTCTTTCAAACATAAAACACTTTAATTCAAAATCATTTATTTTGTAAGTAATTTGGAATATAGAACACACTTTGTAGATATTCTATTAACCTAGATTTAAAAATCAGTTAATCAATAATGTACAAATGCCAAATAACGGAAAGAATTATTGTACTCATACAGAATGAGATAAAATAAAGAGAATTTTCAAAACATGCTTACTTATCGAAGCGACTTATCAAGATAATATTGCAAGATTACATTATATCACTGTCATTAATGCTTATATTATCATCAACTCATACAACTTACTTTACACCCAAAACTATTGTTACGTCAAAACTTTTTTTTTTCTATGTTTACAAAATTATAATTGTTGCGATAAACAATAATTATTATTTAATACGATTGTGCCAGATTCTGCTACCAGTCTATTATTCTTACGTTTCTTTTATTTGACTACTAATACTGCTCTAAATGCAAGCTTTATGTATGCAATTTGGCAAAACTTATTCTCAATTCATTTACTTTTAATTTGATCATTATAATATAATGATATATTGTCACTCAAAGTCTTTACTCAGAGCAAGATTAATTTCAATTGTATAACATGTAATTAGCTGCAATTAATACACTGTTTATAATATTTATAATGCATAGGTATACAACACTTTTCATTATCAAGTTCATTAAATGACGCTTACTGAGCGTGTAAAATATTAAAGCATAAATAAATAAATTGAATTTTCCATATAATTGTGTATGAATAATAATATATTTGTGCATTCAAATGGTAATGTATAATTTTATTTACAATATATATAGATAATAATAATGACAAGAAAGGTCATTGGATTGGAAAAATGCGTCGTCACTTTCTTCGCAAGTCAAGGGTATAAGCATTTTTATTTTGCTTCCAAAATGTTGTATATTTGATGTGTCTTTGAAATATAATATATGATATGATGGTATTATTAGCTGGTGCGTGCGTTCTTATAAAAGTAGCAAATGTGTAATAATTAATGAAATAAGACTGATTAATTTTGGGATGCGTGTGCAGATTAGCCGACCTTGAAGAGGTCTTTGTAATGCTAAGACATCAGTATTCCACACCCTCGCATCTTCTACGAGACACCGGCCGAATACAAAGAGGCTCAATTCTCTCGCTTTGTGCGATCAATCAATATGTTTGTATTGTTCTCACAATGAAATGTAACTAATATCTCGCTATGCACTCTTTCAATCATTTTAAATTATTTGCGTCAATTGAAATGTCATTTCTATAAGGTCTTGCAATATCATATTATATCTCACACCTCAGAACAACAAAAATGCACAATTTAATCAAGTCTATTTATCTATATCCAAACACGAGTCAATTTCATTTTATCTATAGCATAAAATGAGTTTATGACAAACTTTTCCGTACAACTTCATATTTCGGATGTATTGCTTTTTTCCACCTCAAATACCTCAACCATTTTTACACAAAAAAGAACGTGACGAGATTCGGATTTATTATTGGCCGTTTTTAACTTTATCACGTTGCTACGAGCAGCTTAAAAGGACACTGAACCAGTGCGACATTTCGATTCTCATTTATATATATATATACATGAAAACATAATTTCCTCGAAAAATTAACTAATCAAATTCGTGTCTACTTTGAACTCACACAAAGGAGCAATGTATTTACCTCGTGAAGATGACTAAAAAAGTCGTGAAAAGAAACCATTTCGTATTATTAATTTTTCTAATAGAAAAAAAAAATTCCTGCCATGTAGTATTTTATTCATTTATTTTTATAATATCTTTTGTATTGTGTATTTTATTTAAACTCTGTATTCATTCTACTTCCTTGAATTGTACTTTTGGAAATTGCTGAGCAAATAATTGGCAGCTTAATTTAAACTTTCTTTCATTTGGCATAAGGCGGCGGCATCGGGAACGAACTCACTTACGGCAGATAAATGTTGGTGTGCAGTTGAGTTTTCACCGAAAAAAAGACAAAAAAAGAAATGGAACCACATCTTGTAACATCTAAGAAAGCGTGATAAAGTTAGTGAATCACAGTATGGAGCAGAAAACGCTGATTCAACATGCCCGGAAGTAAGTAATGCAATCTATTTACATCGGACATATACAAAGAAATGATGAATCATTTGATCGTACGCACGTTTACACGTATAGGTGCAAGCAAGACACGTTTTTTTCGACAATTTGCCACTTAAAAGATTAATAACATTTCACATTCTATTTATATATCGATTTGAACATTTTGCAAATGACGAATAAATTTGAATAGGAATAAATTAGGGAAACAAAAATATTAAATTGAACGATATGCAGTTATAATTTGTCTGTAAATCAAGCTAAGAGTGATAAGTTTAAATTCCAATTAATTGGGTACGTGTATTGCATTGATATACGATCCACGTGTAAGCTCTATCAAAGTACGTCTCATGTTTGGATGGAATATTGCTCGTTCTTTCGTTAATTTTATTTATAAAAAAAAAATGAAAAAACGTTACACCACAGAATGGCAAATAAATTTGTCACACGTCTATTGTTTCAATAAATTACGCATTTTATAAAATTCCACTAGTTATTTTATATCGATTAAATATATATTGATGACGTTGATTTTTGTACCATTAGCAATGTTATGACTTGTTTTTCAATAATGTGAGTCAATGTTTTTTCATCGAATTGAATGGTGTTTGTAAAAACAAAGTGCCAAAAAAGCAACGTTTGAATGAATGAGATTAATTTGGATAGTTTGATCAAAGGTTGATACTGTTGAGTTTGAAATGTATAGAAACGCGGGAAGATGTTGAAATTGGAATTGGGCATGGGAGTTAAAATTGTTAAAATTGGATGTAAATGGCGTGCAACAGTTGCATAGTTTGAAATGCAGCGGCATGCAAATGAACAAACGACAGTTTGTGCGACTGTACTCTATGATAAGAATAAATGTATAGGTGATGGTTATTATATATTCCAATGACGGATAATTCGTGTGCGGACTGCAGATGCCGCGTGCCGAAGGACATAATGATGCTACTAGCTTTTGCGATCGCGAGAGCATTTCCGTGTCAATAGGCATACATTATTTACTATTTCCTCGTACACCAGATTATTTTGTACAATTAAGCGGAAAAAACCTATATATATATATATATAGGTTTTTTATTTTCATTCAAAATGAGTCCCATCATTCAATTACGCAACAACATAAAACTGTTGTCAAATTATGTTGATTAATGAATCAAATTTGTGCAAATTCTAATGCTTAATGATTGACAAAGATTAAAGCGAGTACGCACAAATAGTACGCTGCATAATAATTATGAATTAAGTTGTGATATGTAAAGAATTTGATACGTCGGGCACGTGGCACACGTGATCACACAGTCAAGTCAATGGCAAATGTTCGCCACCGTTGTTGTTACTACTTTCCTATTTTGTCTCCTCACACGTGACTCTCCTTATTTATCACTCTTACTTATTTATTATTCATAATCATATATATTATATTATAAATGTATCAATTCAAGTATTCTTATTAGTATATCATGTCAACTATGAAGAATGAACAAACTAACAAGTTTGAAATTGAGTCTTTTCTTACTTTAAAGATTACTTGAGAGTAAGGTTACGACTGTAATCATGTACTTGCTCATGTATTACATTTTATATTTGTGTATAAACGAGTGATTATCACTCGTGAGCGTTTATCTGCTGCTTCATTCATCATAAGTAATAAGGAACAATTTGCGAAAATGCGAGCAGACATGAAAAAGCTATCTACGTGTTAATTATAAATTGTCTTACTTTATATAAGATTTTGTAATACTTATTATAGTATCAAAGTCATTCTAATCAAAATGATAATTATACGATTACAATTAGTTTATTGTAATCATATTACAAAGAAGAATAAAGATGCAAAAAAGAGGATACAAATGAAAGACCAATAAACGTGTATTAATTGATCATAATTTATAGTCTAGTTGAATATTTGCTTATCAAACTGCTGCATTAAGTGAGAAAACGTGAGAAAAAATGTATTTATTATATATATTTGTCAAATTACTTATATGGCGCACCAATGAAGGTAAGCAATTTCATTTCAATCAATTGATTAATATTATTCCCTTGTACTGTACGTAATTATCCAACAACAACAAGGTGAACATTTAATTTGAACAAGTAAATGAAATGTAGGAACAAAATAGAATGAATGATGTATTTAAGATGAAATAAATGTAGAAGTGAATTTTGTTGTTTGTTCTTACCATAGCTCCAGTTTGTGTGATTGCCGTGGAATCTGCACTAGCCCATTTCAACAAAGTTGACGATGATAAAATGATACAAATTGTGTTGAAAGTAGTAGCAAACTGAATCATGGTTGTAGAATAATGCAAATTAGAATGGCGCGCGAACAATCACAAACAAAACAAAAGCAGTGTTGGCAAAGGAGTGGATCCGATCACAACGATAATTGCTTCACTGCCAGCAGCTTCGTGTCATCTTTGACACAACTTTGCAGCGCATTTCTCGTGTAATTGTGTTTCGATTTCAATTTGATTCTCCTTTTTTGTTTGACTAATTAATTTGAAAAACTAATTGGCCGAGCAACAAAGATGCAACTTGCAATTGCTCCAAGTCCAAACTTTTCCCTCCTTCTTTTGCTTCTTCTTCTTCTTCTGCTTCTTTGTTTTGCTCCTTCTCCTCCTCCTCCTCCTCCTCCACTTGAATACAAATTTTGAACTTTTCAGGTCAACTGTGGTTGTTGCCACGACACTATCGATTTCAACGGTTACGTCAAACACCAAATTTTGTGCAACCTTTTAAAAGCCCAAATCAAAAACAAAACAACCCATTGACTTTGAAAGAACAAGTTTAGTTTGATTTTTGTTTGCTGCTATCGGTTGATTTGATCTAACAACAAATACATAGATATCCCTTTGCCGCTTTGAATGACAATCGCCAAGTATTAGTATAGTGAATAATTTGCGAGAGAAAAAAAGGGGCTAGGCTGAATGAAATGTTGTTTGTTTTTGGATTGCAAGTGGGAAAAAGAAGGGAGGAAAAGTGCAAACGACGCGAGCAAATGTTAACGCGCGTCGCGTGCTGACTCGGAGTCCAAAGCTACTCTGACTCACAATCAGTCTGTCACTGACTTTTATTAACAACTCCCACCACTGTGTATTGCTTCAACTCGTTCCAGCAGAATTATCCAAACACGACAATAAGATCTTCAATCCAACCACCCAACTTTTTTCTTTCCTCTTCTTCTTCTTCTTCTTCTTCTTCAAATGGGGTGTTTTATCACTTTTATTTCATTTTTGTATTCACTTACAAAATATTCAAAGCTTTACAATTCACCATTTTCCCGAATATTCACTTTTCAATTTAAATACCTTAATAATAATAAACTTAATAATCCAACATACATTTTGCTATAAAAAAACATACATTAATATACCAACTCTTTCACTTATCCGATTTTTGTATTTTAACAGAATAAAGGTTATTTTGATAATAAAAATCTTTGTCCAAATTTTATGATTTAAAGAATAGATTAGTCATTACATTTATACGTAATAAAAAAAGGTCTTTGAAAAATTACATACAATCACATTAATTTGAATACACTTTAATATATACAATATGCGTATTCATTCAAACATCATTTTTAACACATATGACTTTGTATCAGAAAATGCAAAGAATATATGAGAAAAGTAAAACAAAATACTATACCAACTAACTCGTAACTTTTGAGTATCCTTGCTATATTTATATTGGTAAATGATAAAATGGTAAAATTACTATAAACTTGTACTTTTTATCATTGGTTGAATTTATATTGTAAGACGTAGCTTGCATTATAACATTA
This sequence comes from Gryon sp. ZL-2020, assembly GCA_022817425.1. Taxonomy (NCBI): domain Eukaryota; kingdom Metazoa; phylum Arthropoda; class Insecta; order Hymenoptera; family Scelionidae; genus Gryon; species Gryon sp. ZL-2020. The sequence goes on along the minus strand of JABFPJ010000175.1, from coordinate 40,102 downwards.
TGATTAGCTTTATTATTTTGATTATATGTGTGATCTAACTTTATGTTATTATAAGCTAGTATTTTGTTAATAGTTGTGTTTCAATCAATCTTTCAAATTACAATTATTCATACAAATTTTAACTATGTTTTACAGTGTAAAAAGTTGAAATTGAAATGATGGTAGAATCACTGATTGTACTTTCTAAATTCATTTATTAATTTCATTTTATTGCAATTTGAAGATTTAAATATACAATAAAATAAAAATTAATTTGCCAATGTCCAGCCTAACTTTAAAGATATTATTCATTCATTTGTACTAGAGTTTTTAATTTAAACACAAGATAAATGAGACACATCAAAGTCACTTATATTGATATGCTTTAAAATAATATACTTTTATTTTTTTTAAGACATACAAAGTATTATCAATATACATGCATTAACTTTCACGTGAAACAAAAAAATGTTACGATGCACACGTGTAAATTTGTGGAAAAATTGCACGAAATTATGTAACATAAATTATTATTGGATCATTATAGAATGACGTATAAACATTTATAGCAAAAATATATTGATTATTAACAAAGTAGAAAAACAAATATTTCACTTATGTCATCTGCCAGTCGTAAATTGTGATTAACAACGTAACAAAGTAATGATGATAAATTATGTTTAATCGAAATGTATTATTTTGCATAATTTCTCTTAATTTGATCTAGTATATATATATATATATTTTATAGTCGAGTCGATGTCAATGTTCTTTTTTGCATGAGTCAGATTATGAGAATGAACGAGACTTCCTCATCATTTCTGCCATCGCTTTTGTTTTTTTTCGGAAGCGAGTTTCTACCAAAGCTATGATTAACACGACAAACCCTTTTGCAAAGTGGCGTTGAACTATGGATACGAGTTTCTCAATACCAAGAATCAAGATGATATATACATATAAGATATATAACCATTTAATATTCAAGTCTGCTCAACAGTAGCTCTAATAACCAACGTAACAGTTCAAACTCTTTTATTTTACATATCACTATTTCATTATTTATATTCAATATTTGTACACACACAAGTGAGTACAAATTATAAAATACAAATTGTACAATAGAGAATAAATGAAACACATTGTAATGCCTTTTAAAAGCGTTTCGCTTGTGTTTTTGTGAAATCATTCTAATCAAGTTAAAGACAATTTATCACTGTTTATATTAGAATTTAGAGGATAATTAAGAGAAGAAAAAAGATCCAACTTTTGATAGCTTCTTTGTATAATATTAATTGTAATATTTAAGGTGAGTGAAAAAAAAAAGAAGAGACAAAAAATGCATAACATTATTCAGATGTGTTTCTTTGAAATGAAAAGTTAAGATCAAAGAAGTGAAAAAATTGAACCGCCACTTACGAACGCTTATGAGTCAGCCTTTCTCAAACTCAGTATAGTACGTGTATAGTAAATGGGATGCTCTTCATTTTTCTTTCTTAAACAGAAATGCTTTGAAATAACATGTAAAACATGCAGTCTTAGTGATTTGCAATTCTATTAACATTAGTCTTAGTAGTAGTATATTATATTCACTTTTGTTTGTTTGTCCCTTAAAAAAGTTGTAAATATATTCTATCTAATCACTTTTTATCGTATTATTCAAATCATATTAATCAACATAATGCATCAGTGAACAAACTTGCATTTTGCATACAAACTTATAATGCACAAATAAATTGTATAATAATGATTTATAATATGTATGAAAGCACGTTTATATATATATATATTATGTATATTACATTGCGGAAGCACGAAGACTACAATTTGTATACACCAAGATTAAACCGCGTAAGAATTTTGTCCTACAAATTGCAGCATAACATTTTGCATCGTGTCCTTTTGCAATTATCGTGTGAATTTTTCTTCTCTTTTGTTTTACATATATGGCAATGGTATTAACAACCAACCGTACGATGATACATCATATACCATTGATTCAAAGTTTTTGACCGTCAAACAGCGTTAATGTTCAAATTCATAATTGACCAATTTATTGTATTGTATTTCACCAAACTATACAACTTGTAATCTTAACCCTTGCATTTTTTGACCGAGTAACACATGCTAATGTACCATACCATATCATATCATACTTTGTTATAGGAGTAAAAATCGACGACCGTTTTCAAGGTTTAGAATCTCATGTCTCGAACGATTTTTGCATACAGATGGTCGAGCGCTTTTTATTTCAATGTCTTAGTATATCATCAATTTGTGAAAATTGCGCACGTTGACACTTTATCTTAAATCATATCAAACATAAAAAAATAACTTGAAATGATTTGTTTGCATTTTTCTACAAATACTCAATTTACAATATATTAAGAAGTCATCGATTTTCTATAATCTCTCTTATGCATTATGAATACAATTATTGGATATTTACTCAACAACTAACGGATAAATTCAAGAATAAAATCATCTTAATAATTAGCACGTATACACAAAAAGATATGTGTATAACAAAGTCTTTTTCTTTTAAGCAAATTATTTGTGCATTGTTGCATTGCTCTATCAACTACTGAAACGTCAAAAAATAACACACCAATAACTAGAATTTGACACATAATTTATATCTGAATCTGTGAAATGATTAATCATAAAAAGATTGGTGGTCTCGGGCTTACTTCCAGGTCATTAATTTAATTTATAAATTGAATAAATGCATACATTTTTCGAATGTCTAATTGAATGATAAACAAATGATGATGAGAATCAATTAGTCTGTCATTACTGATTTACAAACAGTTATCTTATCATTTAAATTAATACACATATTATAGAAATTAAATGTAAAAATGAGAATTTAAAAAATCACTTAAAAAGCCAGTAGTTATGTTATATAAGTGTCTGAAGCGTAATTTTTTATGCAAATGCTTAGTTTTTCAATGAAATTTAAAGTTTGTTCAACATGCTTTTAATATATCAATTGAAAAATAAATAAAATCTAGCCTTTAAAAGAGAAATATTGATTGAACATATTTATTTATACAAAAATAAAAGTTTAAAATGATTAGGCGAAGAGGCCAACTGTATAATTACCATTTTGTTGCTTCTACAAATAACATTCAACTTTTGACTTTGGACAAATAGTTAAAAATACTAAACAAATAATAATTGAGCAGCTAATACGTATACAGTATTATGTATATATAGGTATTTATGTTATCATGATCAAAAGGACAAATGTCGAATTTGTATTTAAAATGATGATATGCTGTAAATGTGTGTTTCAATTTGTGTAATTATAAATAGATATTGTTTGTTGACTAAATGAAAAAGATAGAAATCAAATAAATGGATTAAACTGATATAAGAGCAAAGATTGTTACGAGACTGTATACTACTCATCCATCGGTGTATGCTTAATAAATAATGAATCATCGTCGTGCAATTCATAGTATAAGATGTGTAATAGACACAATGTTGCACATTATAACTAGCTATTTCGCCCGCAGCATCCAATTTCTCACTCTTTTGTATCCTTTTTCAAATCATTTTTCGACTAATAATTAATACACTAAATAATGTTAGTATTCACTATGTACTTAGTGACTTCTACACTCAATTTTGATTATTCACTTATTCTAAAACAATTAATAGGCAATTTTGTTTAGTCATGGGAAATCGCCATTGATTCATAAATAAATATATATTTTGTCTACAAAATATATATATATATATGCAAGCTAACTATTGTGTGTTTAATGCTTAAAGATGATAAATCATGCTAAATTTGAATAATTATCTATTTCATATGTTTCACATATCTATTTCATATTTAACTATAAGACCCAGCAAGGTAGATCAAGCTCAATGAAATTGTTCATTTCAATTGATTGATCAAACTTCACTATATTCACTATTCACAACACTCGAAAGTTTACTTTATCGTATGAAAAACAAATATATGTAAGTAGTAAAGCCACCACAAATGATCAATTTCAACCAACACAAATGTTGATTCTTCACCAATTTTTGCGCTTTCTTTAACTTGGTCTCATAATTTGAATAAATTATTCAATATTTTATAAACAAAAAATAAATTGCCCACCATTCAAATTCAACTTCCAACATTTTATTCAATAAAAGATATCTTATTATTATAGAAAGACCACAGACTAACGATGAGACATTATGACATTGAATGTATTACTTTTCGCATTTTGCTTTTTGATCAAACATGACAAAGATTTTGCATTGAACAATTATTAATGACGATTAGATGCAAGTAATTTTATTATTGTTGATTCTGTTGTCTTTTCTATATATGTCGTAATTCTATATATTATTAAGATTGATAATAAGATTGAAACGTGACGAAAATGGCAATTTTATATTATTATTATTTGTATAATATACTTTATACAACAAATTAAGTCGGATCATGTTAATAAGTAAGCCTATTTAGTCTATTCATATTGAAATAAAATAATAAACCTATGCATATGATTTGTTTGATCTTATAGAAATAAATAAAATGATGTATATGTACAGAATAACTGAATATGCAACAGTTGATAAAGTAGAAATTACAATTATTTTTGTTAATTAATATTTTGTTCTTATACTCAGCATTTATTACAAACATGTTAAAATGAATCTTATTTTTTAAGATTTACTTACATGTAATAAATAATGAATAATAAAAAAATATTTTGAATAAACAAATTGTTATTATACATATTAATAGTAGTGTCTTTTTTATTTGATTTAAGAGAAAGAGACAGATATATTGACATAACGAAGGTTTCGTTCGAGATAGACATAGCAAGCATACTATTTGTGTCTCTTAAAACGAGTATAAATAAAACGAAGACAGATAGATACTTTAAGTTGAAAATTGTCCATTTGTATATTTATTATTTGATGCAATATTGGTAGACCTGATGAAGAAAAAAGAAATGTTAGATTAAGATAATATGCGCGGTTTTTTTCGTTTTACGTCAGAAATGTGTGAGAACGCGCGAGCGGCGGCGCGAGGCATATAACGCGTGTGCTCCGCGAGAACCTTGGCAGTGAAGATGGCGATCAAAACCAAACGTTCGATCGGTTTGCGCACAATTCTTGCCGCTTGAAATAATATTATTTTTATCTCATTTGAATGACACGTAACAATTCTTTTAACCTTAATATAAATAAATAATGATGCATTATTAGTTTTACAAATTAAGATGGATATCGCAATATCAACCACATTCTTTCTTATGTTCGTGTTAATGTTATCGATTGTAATATCGAATATTGTTAATGTAATTAACGTAGATTCATATGCATTTGGAGATCAAAAAAAAATAGATGAAATTGACGTGAGATGGGCGGAGCCCAAAAAGTATGACATTGCTGATTCTCCGGATAATCTTATGTGGTTCTTACAGGTATGCAATTATTTACCATCTTTTAATTTAATTTATATTTTTCAATTATTTTCATACTCGCAATTCTAGAAATAATACAAATAATAATAATAATATTAATAATAGATTTCTTTAAAAAAAAAAAATAGATTACGGATATTCACATCAGCATTTTTCATGATCCAACCAGAATAACAGAATTTCAAGAATTCTGTAATGAAACGGTCAATACGTATAAGCCGTACGTTGTCCTTGCTTCAGGTAATATATTTTCGATTTATTACTATTTATCTATTAAGCAAGTATACATTTAGAGATAATTTTATTATTACTATATTTCAAAATACAAATTCAAGTAAATATAATGATTAAAGTTATATAATTATATAATAAACAATAGAAATGAATAATTATATAATAATAGAAATAAATGATAGAGTTTTTAATAAAAATCAATATAACTAATGTACAAACTATGTATATATTTTATAGTAGAATAGAATAACAGATATCAATTTATCAGTAGCACTATCCATTAAAATTCTTAATTATTTCATCAAATTAATTGATTGTATTGTCTTAATTCTATTAGAATTTATTATTATTAATCATATATTAAGAGGCGTGTAAAAAACAAAGTTCAAGGACACATTTGATTTGAAGAACAAAATATAATTTCATTATATTCATTCGAAAAGCTGTATTTCTACGTCTATTCAATAAACAGCATATGTAATTCGTAAGATTATTGCTTACAATATAAACTAAATTTAAATCCTTTAATGTATTTTGATTGCATATTTTTGTAGGAGATTTAACTGATGCAAAGACACTGGATAAAATGGGATCTCGTCAAATTCTTGGAGAATGGATTCATTATAAGCGAATATTAGACGAAGTTAATATAACAAATAAAACAGTTTGGTTGGATGTTAGAGGAAATCATGGTAAAATTATTCATCTATAAAAATGATTATATTATATTATTATTTACTTTAGTAATTAACTTCAAAATTGGATCATTTTAATTTCATTGTTAAACAAGCTTACATATAATCTACCTTTTCATTTTCTTTTGTAGATAATTTTAATGTTATAAACATCAAATCGAAAGAGAATCATTACACAAATTATTCCATACAAGGAAAGAAACATCCGCGATCTTATATGTATCAACTTCAAGTTGCATCAGAAAAGTATTCTTTTATAGCAATAGATGCATGTTTACAACCTGGTCCAAAAAGGCCGTTCAATTTTGTCGGTGCTTTGGATGATCGAGAAATTCGACACATTCAGCATCTTATGTATGAATCTCGAAATAGTCATAGCGATTATATTATATGGTTTGGACATTATCCAACGTCTTGTATTATTACGCATTGTGATGGAGGCGTGCGAAGTATTTTAGGTATTTTTTATTCATTATTTAACAAATGGCTTTAAATTATCATTTATTCAAAATATGCATTCATTGTTTTCATATAATCAACAAATTATTCGTCACTTCAATGTAAATTTGTAGCACATACAGGAAGAATATTCGATTATATTTAAAAATCTACCAATCAAGAATAAGAATATACATTTAATACCACTTGAATTCAATAAGTTCATTGTTCTACATTTTGAATCGAATCAGTAAGAATTATTAAACATTATTAACTCATTGAATCAATTAATTTCAATTCAAAATTAATTGGTTGGAAATAATATGCTCAGATGGCAGTAGCTATTTAAAAATATTATTTTATTCTTACATATTTATTTAATAAAGAAAATGCTTTAAATTATTTCTTGTTTATTTATTTTTTTCCTTTTTTTTATTAATAATACTTTTGAATGTCTTTAATATAATGTTTACTTATTATATGGATTTTATAATTTAACAGAAAAATTGATTTAGAATATTGCTTATAGGAGAATTTCAAGAAAGTATGGTATATTTGTGTGGGCATTATCATACGCTCGCTGGTAGAGTACCTAATATGTATACATTGCAACAAGCTGGATTTCTTGAGTTAGAATTGGCTGATTGGAAAGATAATAGAATGTAAGTTTTGCACGAAACTAAATTTTGCATCAAACTAAAATGTTTATTTTATTCTAAATACATTATATATTATTAACTTAATTTTTAAAAAATACATAGACATGGATTAAAATGTATACGTGTGTTATATTTACATTATTTTATAAATCAAATTACAATTATGATAGCTTATGTTCCTAAATAATTTTTTTAATTATTAGGTATCGCCTCGCAGCAATGGATCATGGCCAGTTTTCGTTCGTCGATATAAAACATAACGACTGGCCAGTCGCACTAGTCACGAACCCAAAACACGCGCAATTTGCCATGCCCCAAAAAGAGAATATACAATCTCTTATTGATTCCACTCACATCAGGTATAAATTTTCATTTAAATAGAAAAATACATCAATTAATTGACAGTCGGAATATATGATAATTTTTTGTTATATTTGATTACGGGCCATTTTCAATCAAATGAGCAAAAGAATTTTCCTTTAATATTTATGCATTTTGTATGCAATTAGATACAACGCAGTTAAAACAAATAAACAAAATATAGTACTTTAAACATTGAAATAATACAATAAGACTAATTTTTTATACAAAGATAAAATCAATAAACTTCGTTTTATTGTAAACCCAACTATATATATGTAATTCTTATGTTTGTAATAGTTAATGCATCTTTTTATTACAAACATATACTTTGTTTTTATTTTAAAATTAACTTGTAATGAACTTTCAAATAATCCGCACTTCATCGATTTGTTTTATTATTTAGAATTTTAGCTTTTTCTCCATCTCCTATAAAAAAAGTTGAGGTGAGAATAAATAATAGTTCCTGGATAAAGTGTGTACATATAAAAGGACCTCTGTATGTAACAAAATGGAATCCTCATGAATATCACATTGGAATTAATACTATTCAAGTAAAATATTAATATAGTTATTTTGCTTTATTAGTAAAGTTTATTTATAATAAATAATGCAATTTTATAATAATGTAAATCTAATTAAATAGGTATTTGTTGCGGACGCTGACAGTAGAGAAAAGACTTTTGATCAACCATTTTCATTAGATGGAACTAGAATATCATTTAATATTTTACCAAGAATTATTCTCATGTCCAGTGCAACTCGAGTAGTAAGTTAATTTATTTACCATAAATCACTATACTTAATGTGATTCTTCAACTATATAAGGGCAAAAAGGATATAACTAATGGTAACTCTATTAGCAAAAGACAGAAACAGCGAATTCTATTGAAGAATCACCTTAAGATTATTTTTGAAGTCTATTATATCTGAGTTAAAAACATGTACTGATTCATCGTTAGTTCTGGGAGAATCTTATAGCTAAAAGAAAGTTTTTTTTTCTCACTTTCATTTTGTAAACAAAAAGGGGGACGGGACATTTATTGAGCCATAACTGACAAATGAATGAGTGTATGTTATAACTTTTAATTCATTAGATAAGATTTTTAGTTTTTTTTGTTATAATTAAATATACATCGATATCTTGTTTGTTTGCAGTTTAAAATATTTTTTACTGTAACATTACTTTCATTGATACTACCTCTGGGTTTGCTACGAATTGTTCATGTTCTTCAACGAGGTAATGTATTAATAAAAACAAATTATATGTGATGCTAAATGAATATGTTAATCATTTAAAATAAATCATTTTTAGATGAAAGAATTCGAAAGTCTCGATCAAACAGAACAATATTTCATACTTGGTTAAGAAAGCTTTGGATATTATCGACAGTGGATCGAATATTTTTTCCATTAGCCTTGTCTGGACTGTATTTACAATTTGGTATGTTGATAGAATTAATTTAACTTAAATTTAAATTAAATTTATATGAAAAAAGTTAATACACCTTAATAAAAAATAAGTTATCCTTCTCAAACCGGGCATTTTTGTTGATACAAAAAGACACTAGACAAAGCACGACCACTGTCAGGTTAATAAAGTTGATAAAATGTTCAAGTTGTATGAGTATAACATTATTATAGAGAAGTTCATTCAGGAAAATTATTGCCTCGAAGTTAACTTTGAGTTAACTCCGCGAAAATCAGTGTTTACTAAGTAAGCTGTAATAGCTTTAATAGTAAAATGTGTTAATTTGAAATAAATTATTAAAAATGTTGTAATAAAAATTGGAAATTGTCATCTTTGTATATAAAAATTGCCAAGTTTTGAAATACGAAAATGTATTGAGCAACTCATAAAATATGAAATTGGTAAAGTTTAATTATTCATATTGATATTTTTTCCGCGTAATAAATTTGATGATTTTTTTAGAAATTTACAAAAATGTGATAGGAAGATTATAAAATGTATGGCAAAGTTATGAGATCGATATAGGTAAGTTATGAGAAAGTTAAGAAGATAATATGAAGGTCTTGAAAACGTTACGTTAATAATATAAGATTTTTAGAAAATGATGCAATGATTACGAGTAGGTTATAGGGGTAGGCTATAAAAAAATAAGAAAAAAATAGTGGAAACCAAACAGTAAATACATGAATAATATGTAAATAAAAGTGATAAAGAAGAAGTTTGCCTCACGTGAGCTATATACTAGTGATAAGATAAAATCTGCGAAATTATTGCTTATTGTTAAGTTATGATCATTGGGATCATAATTTAACAAAAGTTCAACATAAAAGATGCAAATTTTATGTTTAACTAACTCGTATATAAAGGGTGCTTGTCAGTTAAGGTGATATATCAGGCGCTTACAAATTTGTATTTCTTTGACAATTACGCAGCAAATACACAATAATGTTTTTACATATAAACTATGTCCAGCAATGATTTTCTTATATATATAATTAATATTTTGCTCTGTAACTGACAAATGATTTTCTGCGCAATAATACCTTAACATATGATCTTAAAGTGATGAATAAATACATTTCATTTATAATTCAAGGTCCATGGATTATTGGGGAAATTATTGACAATCACATTGGAGTGATTTTTGCATGGGGTACATTTATAGGAAATTCATTCTTACCTGGATCTTTTACATACGCTTACGGTTACTTTCAATTATCATCGTTTCACCTTCCATTAACACTTTTGTTAGCGCATCGAATTGATAAAAGGTAATATTGCTATAAACAAATTATTCGCTGATATCTTATTCAATTATTCGTAAATTATGATAAGTATTTGTCGGTTTTTAATTTACAGATTGCAGATAATTAAGAAGCCATTAAAACATCCGTTACCATTTTGGCGAACTTATTTATATCACATACCATTCATTCTTTTAATATTAATGCAAACTATGATGACGTATTTCTTTTGGTTAGCATATGGAACACTGGCGACTATATTGTGTCCACTAAGAACTTGGAGCATTTTCTTAGCATTATTTCTGTGGTATCAAGTTCATAAAATGCCCGATCACTGTATGAGGTTTGTGTTGTATTTTATTTTATTCAATTTAACAGCAAGTCGTTACATTTATACTACTTTTTATCGCTAAAAAATATGACAAGAAAATATAGCTTTTAAAACGGTATAAATATTTATAATGCTTTTTATTTTTCACGAAATTATATAATTTATTTATTTATACAAATTATATTATTTCGATATTGTATTTCGATTAATATATATAATATTTCTAGTAAACATTTCATTTCAATAGTTTCTACAGTTTTAAACAAATACTTCTTCAGTCTTTTTCAGTTATATTATAAAATATGTCTCTTAAGTTCTAATTTATCTTTGTTTAATTGAACAAAATACAAATAAAGATATAGTTAATACGATTAATATTTCTTTTAATGCATTTTTTGTATAATAAATAATCATGAAATTTGCGGGGAAATATTAATACAAAGGAAATATAACGGCAAGAATATTCTGAGTAAAATAATAAAATAGTAAAAAACATAATATTGCAGATTTTTAAGACATACCATTTCGACATAAACTTATGAAGTTATATACAATTTCACAAACATATCCATATATATATATTTTTTTTTCTTTGTTTTCATTTGTTGTTTTTATTTTAAGATATTGATATTATATCACACAATGTATTGAATCTAATCATTCAATGAATTTTTTAGATCCGCAGCGAAAATCTGGTACTCCAATGGTCCTCTTTCATAGAATACTACAGATAAAAGATAGAAAACAACAGAGATATAAAATTTATAGTATTTTTTTAAACACATAAATATCATTCATACTTTTATTTATTCAATTATGCATAAGAGTATGAATATTGAATGATGTCCTCGTGTAATAACTACATGTTTGTTTAGTTTTGTATGTTATTATTAACCAGAACCGGATTTGATCCCCAAAAGTCTAACAAAAGAATATTATTAATCATTTTCTCGAGTTGAACTAGATACAATGTATGTATTCATTGTGTTTTTTAATTCCAATACTCTAATATACATAAGACTGATAGACACAATTGGACAAATATAATCGAATTTTGTAAACATTTATAATTTGCAGTTATAATGATAAAAATACGTAGAAATATTTTGTTTTGTTTCTTTGCATTTCTATTTATATATTAACGAATACATACTTGTTGTTTTTCCTAATTTTTAAACTAAATAGTAGTTTTTATTTTGAAATAAAATAAAAATAATATTATTACCAAATAGAAGTAACATGTTATCTTCCATAAAAACTCATATATGGCTGTAAATAGACGATTTAATTGAGTTGATCAATGAAATAATTTATATACCAAATATATAAATTATTTGTACAACAAATACATCAATAATGATTAATTATTTATTAAACAGATGTTTAGCATTTTGTATAGTTTATTTGTATTCAATAAACATCATGCATAAGTTTTATTGTATTATACAATATTGTTTATACAAGATCAATTATTTGTACAAAGATATTTCTTTAATAAATTTATTCGAACATATAATTATAAATTGTACATGTATATTTATTAATAACTGAAAATTTTAGTGCAAATTTTGTGCCAATAATAATAAAAATATTGTGCACTAAATGCAAAAAATGCTTGTTTAAAGATTGCTGCAATAATAATAATAATAATAATAATAAGTACTATTAAATTTTATAAACATCCTTTATAACCACATTTACAGAAAATTTATGTAAAGTTTACATAAATACAGATTTTCTATAAACCTAACATAAATCGTATATAAATTTATATTTATGCATGCATTGCATAAATTGTATGTATACATTATAAAATAGCGTATATTTGTATAAATTTTATGTAAATGCTGGTTATTAAGACACGTGTTATGTTGAAAAACATAACATTTATATTTTATTTGTAAAAACAATTTGTGTATTTGAACATGTAAACCATGTTTCATTAATATCATTATTATATTGATAAAGTATGAATTGAAGAACAAATTCGGTTCTAACAAATATTTAAAATGATTAAAACTGTTTTAGTGATTTTTGCGAACAACTAATGTAATTGAATAACATTAGAAAATGTTAATATAACTCAGTAATTGCATATATTGATTTTATTTCATGCTATACATATACAAAAATAAATAGATATTTTAACTTGAAGTATATCTAGTAGAAAGTGACGAGATTGTAATCTAATGAACTAAACTTGGCTTCCAATATTAAGTCAATTAATATTCGTTAGGTCCAAAGAATGAATCAATAATGAGACAAATTAAATTTTAACAAATGAAGAAAGATTAGCAACTCCAAAATTGGCCTGTTTAAAAGCAAATATGAATCAAATATAAGCAAATGTGGAATTATAAGAATAATACAGTGTGCATTAAATGAGTTGCACAATATCAATATAATAAATAAATGATTGATACAAAAAATGAAAATAATATTAAATTGAATTCGATTTTTTAATACATATTGACCATTCTTTAATCCTACGTTAATTATTTATATTGATCAATTTTAGTACTAAAATACGGACATAGAAATATTCAATTATTATTAGTCAAACAAATGCAATCATGTTGAATTATAATTGATTATATCTGGTACAATGCAGTTCATAATCCAATTACAAGTCGATCAATTTCTACTAGGGTTGTATTTCTATCTCTCAGAATATAGAGATAATATAATATATTTTAAACAATTGTCGAAAAAAATATGATAACATCAACTTATAGTATACAATAATACGATTGATATATATTTTATTTTTAAGCGTAATAGTGTCCATAAATTAAACATACTGAAAAGACAAAGTTTAAATATTGCTGGAGACATTAAACAGATCATGCATTTTGAACACAATACAAGTTTTGAACAACAAATACTTCTATATTACAATATAATTTAAACTCAATTATAATTGGTATATTGTCTAATGAGTTTTATAAAAAAAAATTTAAGTAAACAAGTTATAATGCGTTTCCACGTCGCGACAATCTGGAGAAAAAATTTATGTTCTCAGAAATTTTTGCAACTCCATTATATAATATTGTGATATTCAAATTTTATATCAAGTATTATATTTATATAATAAAATTGTAGCTATTTCTAACTACAAGATATTTGCAATCGTCATGACGTGGAATACTAAATATAATAAATAATACAAACTTAAGTAGAAAACTATTCAAATCATTTGCTAAAATTTAATCATTATTTAAAAGTAAAAAATAATTATACATATATAATAAAAACGTGAAAATGTTGTACAAAAGAGATTGCAATTTATTCTAGCTTAAAATTAAACGCAGATTATTTAATAATTAAAATTCAATTGTGATAAAATTTGAAATTGTACAATCATTTTAATTTCTAAATCTTTACTTCATACTTTCTGAGATTCTTCTCTAATGTAAATTAATGCATTTAATAAAAATATGAACTGTTAAAATGAAAAATGATATATCATTCTATAGACTGTATAGCGACCAATCTATTGTAAGTGATAATCAATGGTAGTATCTTTTCCCATAAAAGATATAACGATATATAACAATAGTGTATCAATTGTGTTTCATACAGACATAGGTTGCACTGATGAAATATATCAAGTGTGATGAAATATATTTTAGTACGTGATTGACATTTAAACACGTACAATTAAGAGAGATAATCTTATTTTATACAAACAAAAAGTAATTTTTCAAAATAGTAAAAAAAGTTTAAATTTAAATTATTTTATATGTACATCATTAATATTACACACATTTATGTACATAAACAATATTGTATACTTAATTTTATTCATCTTTTTTGTTGATACACTGTGTTTGTTTATCCTTCATATATATATATATATATATATATATATATATATATTTAAACGAATAACATCACACGTAAGCAATATCTGAGCAGTTTTAATTAGATTTCTTTAATATCAAAATTTGTATATTTAACAAACATGACTTAATACATACAATGTTATGTTAATTTTCAGTATTGTTTTATTCTGTTTTTGCAGCCTTTTCTTCTCCTTTTCATATTTATATGATATCTTTTGTTATATTTATTCGGTTTTATATCAATATAAAATATATTTATTAATTTGTATTAAATAACCAAATTTCAGATAATATATATTTGTATCAAATAAGTATATTTATAAAAAGTACTATCGGTCAGTGTCTCATACAAAACGACGATTAGTATAAGAAAATAAATACTCCACATTTTGTTTTTTTAAAGACAAAATAATTGTATCTACATAAATATTAACTGTCTTCAACATGTTAGCTAGCTAATTATTTAATTTACATTGTTATATACAAAATGTATATTTTTATAGATAAAATATATAACTTTAATTTGTGCGTTAAAATTAGTGTTACCAAATTATAACGTAAAATGAGGACAAAATGAGATAGACGATACGTGATTCCTAATAACGCTATCTTTGTTTGTCCTAATTTTGCTTTACAATCTGGTAACTATAGTTAAAATAGAATTCGTTTTTTATACTAAATCAACGATCATACAAATAAATTATCTATTAATACAAATTTCGCATGTATAATATATATGAATGACACGTTATCTTGGAAACGAGCGTTGGCTTTGTAAATAATGTGAAAAATGATGTTAATAATTATATTAATCAAAAAGATTTATCAATTTAATGCGTTTACATTATTATAACATCATAATTACGTACAAATGTATTATCTCGAAAGTAATTGCCTTTTATATTTTTTTGAAAAAAAGTATAATTAAAAATATTACTAAAACTATAAACAAAAAGGAAAAAAAATATATTTACCCTTATATTTATACAATGTATGCAACATTTTTGTAAAACTATAAATGTAAGTAATTTTCTCATTATCAAAAACAAAACATGTATGTACATTGAATTAAACATTTAATAGAAATGAAACATGTATATAAAACCATATGTCATGTAGATACAAAATTATTTATTATTAATAAATATCATTAACGAAATATGCTATACGTCATTCATTAATAATTTTTCTAATTATTCGATTAATCAATTATTTTAAACTGAATAATTCATCGTAATTAAATTAAAGATATAATTTAACGATAAATAAAATATTACATTGATACAAAATGTTCTAAAGATCCGAATTCGAATTGACTTATCGAATATTTGAGTGATTCGTATTTATTTCCTTTTGTAACAAAGCTTATTCACTTTACAAATATAATTATTTCAATAATATTTTGCCTAAAACAGTTTGTTTGCTATACAATTTTGATTTAAATTTGGAAACTTTAAATGCATTTTGCAAAAATGATTATTTGCTGCTGTCTGCACGGTCTGCCGTGAAACATTTATACACGTTAAAAGTCAGTTTGTAAATTGTTAAGTAAAATTTGTGCCGAGATTTAAATAGACTGTTGCAATTTTTGAATCCACCAGAATTCCTTTTGCAAACCTTGTCTTATTTACTTTCAATAAGTTATTGTACACTCGGGTTTTATGCATTATTTTTAGCAGAATCTCTATCTGAAAAGACCAAGTCATATTTACTATTTAAAAAAAGTTAATATTTTAATTCATAACAAAAATTAAATTAAATAATACAAAAAGTAATAGCATATACGAAAAGAAAAAAAAAATTTGTTGGTCAAATAGTTGACGGCAAAAATCACAAATTTCTTCCAACAAGTTCGATGTGCTGATGAATAAAGCGATGTGTATTGAATTTTGTTTTATGACTACAATAAAAAAGAAAACTCACCTTTTTCATTTTGAACCATCTTTTTCAGTTTGTCTGTAATAAATTTGTTCATCATTATTACTTGATCTATATATGTAAAAATATATACAATATGAATTTATAGCGAATACTAACCATTCGAGTTATCGTTACCGCGATATTTATTCAGTTGTTGATAAACTTGTTTCATACGTTCAATATTAATGCGAGAACTTTTACTGTGATTAACCATGGGGAGAGAATATTCTCGTCCTATAATACATTTGGCCGCTCGTTGCACGCTCAATGGTGCAGTCCAAGGTTCGTGTATATATTTTGCAGGAAAATTTTTCAAAACGGGCAAATAACGTCTGATAAAGACAAAATATCATATCATAAACATCAAATCTAATTAATATGTATATAAAGAAAATATATTTGTTTGTTCATTATTATATTTTACATACATGCAATAAATTTGTTGCATACCTTATATAATCGCCATTAGGATCTGCTTTTCTTCCAAATCGAACTGGACAATAACAGTGAAAAAACTGTTGAAAAAATGAACTGCACGAAAGCCACATCCACATACCGGCATTTATAGACCAATCAGCATCCAGTAATAGTTCATCAAATACCTTAGAAAGTTATTCAATTGAAGTAATAGTGCTTAAAGATGCAAATATAAGTACATTTGAAATTGTCAACTTACTTTCATTCCTTCCTCCCAAGAAATCCAAAGGTCTCCCCGAGTTAAAAAACAAGCGACCGCGTGCCTTGCCAAATGATGAATCCATCCTTCTTCTCTTAATTGTGTCATTATCGCATCTATCCAAGGAAAACCTGTTTGGCCCTATTCAATGTATACCAATAATAAACATTTCAGTTATTATATTTGAGCATTACATTATAAACATACATTCATATTTCATAATATCATCATCATCATCAAATACACACGTTTGCCCATTTCGCCAAAGCTTCATTATTCTTATCCCACGGTATTTGTACACAAATTGGATTTCCTTGCATACGATCGAAATTTGGATTTTTGGTGGCGGCGCAGTAAAAGAATTCTCGCCAAAGCAACTGGCCGTGTAACGAAAGTGGTGGTACGGTTTTCTTAATCTAAAATAACATTCAACAAGTATACATTCAAGATGAACATAGAAGAGGACAAAGAGAGAGAGAGAGAGAGAGAGAGAGAGAGAAAGAAAATATACTTTTTTATATAAATCTGTGAGTTGGTAGTAAAAAAGTCTCGTGCTGAGACATCCAAATCGAAGATAGGGTGACAAGCCTGTCTGACTTGGAAGAAGTGATTGTGGTGTCATCTTGGGTCGACCAAAACTTGCGACCCAGGCTTTTCTTTCTAGGTGACGTTCCAAACGTGCTAACGCTTCACTCTCTCCGCCAACCCATGCGGGTAATAAAAGTCCTTCTGTGTCGAAGCCTGTTTTCAAAAATGTTCCTTCATTTTAGATTCAAATTGACTTTCAATTTGGCTCCATAGAATATTTCAAATTACCAAGTTCATCAAGAGTGGGTACTCCATAAATATCATCATGATCCTCTGTAATGGGAGTATAAGCATTTCCTATACAAGCTGCGGTTATAGTTGGCACTGGTGGTTCCGGAGGATCCATTCGAGCGACTATATTTTGAAATTGATGATAAGTCAAGGGTGGTTTGCCGCCATTTCTTTCGATGATCCTACAAATGATGAAAGGAAAGATAAGTTGAAAATGTGCACTGTGTAAAGTTGACAAATGAAAAGCTCTTGATGTTTATCTTACTCGTCTAATTTGTACAGGGTATGAGATACTCTTTGCACTACTGAAATGCCTAGTTCTTTACAGAGTGCCGACATATTGTGATCGCGCACACGTCCAAATGGTTCTGGATCCTCTTCGAAGGTGAGGTTCGTTGTGCCCCATTCTTTGAACAACTTTGGAAGTGCGTCCGCTGGTTGCCCACGAATAACAAACAATCTCGAGTTCAACTTTCGCAAAGAACAATCCAAATCTTCTAAACATTGTAATAAAAACCTGCAATCACCAAATTCTTATTAAACTCAATTCAACATTATTTTGAATGTTGAATTTAGTAGCATAGAGAGTGTGAAGAATGATTCAAATTATGTGTGAATATTTACCTCCATTTGTTGATACTGACATTTGTGCTTCCGGCAAACCAGGGATCCAACACGAACACACATCTAAACGTAGATGCGCCCTCAAGACCTTCTCTGAGAGACGGATTATCGTGTAACCTGAGACCTTTTCGAAACCAATGAACTGTATGTTTCTTGCCATTTTGTTCGATCGCTACATTACTGCAATATTCACTGCCTCGACTTCCAGTCATTTCTTCAGAAGCGTTCAACTATATCTCTGTGTAGTTAGAATGCAAAGGGACATTCAAATGAATAAGCTAGCTAAATGTTAATCTTATTTATTTTGTTGCATCGCTTATACTTGAAATTTTTTATTTAAGTCGACCTAATAACAACTGCTTAACATCTTCTGTACATTTCTTCAACAAAAATTGCTCGTCCTCATCGACTATATCACTCATTATTGAGTTTCAGAATCTTATGATTCCAGAGGAAAAAAGCTGTAAATCTTGAAACCGTTTAAATATTTCATTAGTTAGTAATATCATCCAATTATGTCTATTTATAGTTATATATTTAAAGTTTATATACAATATTATTTTATCTTTATTACAAATTATGACAATTTATGTGGATGTTTTATATTATACATTTGTTAGTATAGGTCATTCATATAAACAATGATTGTATATATATGTATAGTAGCCAAAAAAACTAAATAAAAGATGAATTATATGAAATGTTCATTAATATACATAGTAACATTTTTGGCTAATCCATTTTTGTATTTATACAAAGTTAAACAATAATCATTATCAAATTAACTCATATTTTATATATATAATATAAAACATTCATTTACTTGCAAATATATTCATAATATTCATTAACAGAATTTATATAATTGTCAAACATTTTTAATGTTTGATTCTTGAAAGTATATTATTTTAAAAATATTTGAATGTTTCTAATATTTACACTTATTATTATAATTAAAAAATTGTACATTCGATTGAAATAAGTCAATATTTAAGAATGTAAAGCAAAATAAGGAAATAAATAAATTTGGTATAATCATTTGAATTCAAAAAATGTGTACCTATTGAGCTTTTAAATTAACTTGCGTTAGTTTTTCATATCAGCACAAGAGGACAGTACAAATCTTGACTTGACGCGAATCATGTTGTTCACATTTAAAAATCTGCGTGCACTTAACATTCACTTTTCATTCTATTTTTCGCATCCTGAAATTATTTCACAAATATTATAAACAAATTCAACTTTATTCCATTATAAAATAAAAATACATTTGACAGTTTTAAATTAAATGGCAAAATTAACAAGTATTGTGGTTTATCAAACAATTGTTGAACTGCATAGCACTATTGTGAATGAAAAGAAAGAAAAGTAATGAAATAAATATGAATAAAGATATAATTGAAAGAGATTGTACATACTTTTACTGCTGAGCTGATGGCAAAATATGATCAATCGACTGCATTGTTTAAAAGAAGAAGATGTACGTGCTAAAGAGGTGCGCGAAACAGAACAGAAAGTCGTCGTGATTGAATATGACTTATTTGCACTAGACGCACTCTTGTTGATCAACTTGATTACACTTTTAAGCTCAAATCAAATTTGGGTAAATGAACGTGAAAACAGATAAAAGTTGACAAACTGTTGTTTTGTTAAGAAACGATTGAAAGAAACGATTCTCGTATTCGCACGTAAAAGCAAACAGAACGACAGAGAGAAAGAAGCGAGAGGGGTACGGGACACGCCAAGTGCAACGTGACCACGCAATCTGCAGCCAATCCGAATGCTTTGCGAGTCACATATAGCTCAAGTCACGTTGCAGTCGCCGTGCTCTCTCGCCTTTCATCAACGCCATAAGCTCCCTTTCATTTACTTTACTGCAACTTCTATCAATTCATACTAACATTATTTTGTAATGTCGACACTCAAAATAAATCATCAATCTAGTTAGATAATATACTTATAAGTTCATTCCCCTCCTCCTATTAATACGTATAACCTCATATTAATAAGCGTATAAAATATATTTTATCAATTAACATTATTTCTTATATTAATCATTCTGTTTCATTTTTGTGTGTTTAATTCGTTAGAATAACTTGTTTGGTCATATACTGCAATGAGCAATTGGCTCTGACATTTAATATGTTTGTTATTACGCGCAAACCTATAATGTACAACATCTTGAACAACTATTTTATTTATTAATTCATTTTTGCATAAATGTCTTATATCTGATTAATGCATGAGTACTGTTGGAGATATATGTGAGAATCTCAATGTTTTAGTTGATATTTTGATCAATGATGCACGCAAAAAATCGATAAGTTTGCTTCAACTATACTTTTAAAATATGTAACTATTATTGTATAATAGTTAGATAATAATTGCATAGCTTGTATTCATCTGTTTCGGAATTAAAAGATGCGTATTCTTTTACTTTAAATGAAGTAGTACAATCTTAATCTTCCAATAAATGTTTAATGTATACAAATAATTGTGCATAGATATAGTCTTTTAATATAAAATTGAATATAGAATATATCACTTACATATATGCACATATGTTTCATTTATGCTTAAAATATTAAATAGTAAGTAAATATCATTGAATAAATACGTGCTTTTTTTAAGTCGCAGTTTTTTAAGTCGACAGCGACCTAACTTAACGATAATCAGGTAAAGAGAAAATAGCTTGAACAAGTGTTAGATGGCTCTTATAAGAGATGAAATATATATATAACGATAAACTCGAGTCATATTACTGTGTGTGTACGTAACCAGATGTTGTCACTGAATCTATATATTGTGTATTTATTAAAGGATATTATAGTTGAAAAGGACATTATAACGCTGAAATTTTGTAAGTTTATATTAAATTGATTTCAAGTTGATGACATTTAAAATATTTGTTGTAATTAAATAATAATTTATTGTAGAAACGCGTCATGTGTGATGAGTTGTCAAGAATCAGCTGACTAGTTTAGGCTATGGATTCAATTGTGAAAGGTGTGAGCGCCAATATATATAACCCAATGCATATAATTGTTGTATACAAAAAGCAACATTTATGTTGTTAATGTTTGTTTTTAGACACGGGTAAAATTTGGAGCCGACTATTTGATCATAAGCCCTTTGTTCAAGGTGAAATTTCATTTTTTCTTCGCGAATTTCAGGCAAGCTAATAGAAAGATTGAATTTGCATGTATTATGTACATACTGTTATGGATATCGAATAATAATGATAATAATCAATGTTGCTTATAGGACAAAAGAAATGATCGCGAAGTAGATAATTTGTTTAAAGTTTTGGAATATTCTACTGAACTTGGCCAAAGTCATTTAGATCGCGCTGAGCAACTCGGAGATTTGTATCTTCCGACATTAAAAGCTAACGTGGACGTTGCAGTTAGTATGTGCGAATGTGTTATCAATAAAGGACAACAGTTTGCTCAGGTTCTTCTTTTATATTTATCTTAATATCTCAATTAATGTTAATCTAATATAGACATATATGTATTTTGATTGCAGAATAATTATTTGGAAGAAAAACGTGAAATTCGAATTACTGAATGGGAGAAGTTTATTAATGATATAAGTGATAAGTGTGCTAAAGTGGATCAAGAATTCAATGACAAAGAAAACGAACTTAAACAGTATTACGTTAAATTGGAAGAAAAGTTGCATATTAATTGTTAATTTTATTTTTCTTCAAACTCTAAAATCCAAGTTATAGTTGTTTACTTGTTTTTCTTTATTACTTTACTTTTGTTTGATTTTGTATAATGTCAGTATTGCCAATCGAAGATTACAGAATAAAAATCACACCGACTACAGAGCTTGGGACATTTTTGAAGGTCAAATTAAATGGGACTAAAGACTGGCCGGAAAATATCATAAGAATTGTGACGAGTGGTGAAAGTGAAGTGAAGACTTGTGCACTTTTGATTGAGGACATTAAGTGGTTAAATACAAAGTTGATAGAATATCGAAACGCAACTGGTGAAAAAGTTTATTTAAATCAACTGTTGAGTAAGAGCAATGTGATTTTAGCTGAACCAAAAGTTGTGCCGAGATGCCCAAAATTGGATGCCCGAGTTAAGAAATTAATTGAACAAGAAAAAAATCGCGAATATGCGCTGATGACAAAGAATGTCGATTCTGTGCGTAAATTTTACCCAGAAGATACAATAGCTTACCAAAGTAATTATCATTTTTTGTTTGCATTCAATGTATCATATTATTTATTGCACACTTGTATACAACATTGTTGTATTTGTTTTGTTTGTTTACAGTGAAACAAATTAATAAGCAACTCATCGCCGTGGCGCAGTTTGTGTTCTCCGTCATAACCGGATTCGCATTTGGCTTTATTGGTATAGAGTTAATAGTCGGTAATCTTGATTTTGGCTTCCGATTATTACTTGGCATAATGTTTGCCTTAATAGTCGCATTGGCAGAAATTTATTTCTTAGCTAAGAAACTTAGTGAAGATTATACTTACGAGATGTCTACATCTGCGACTTACACCAAAATACATCAGGATTAACTAGCATAAATAATTATTCTTCAATACAATCCATTGCAATGCATCATAACTAATAAATTTATATAATATATACAATATCGTCTCTTGTTTAAGATTATTTATTTACATTTCCCAGCATCTGCAATTATTTAATTATTTTTGCATAAAGTTTATTATTTATTATTATTATTTTTATTATGTTTACATCAAGTTTTGTACAAATGATTTGCACAAATTACATGCTAATTTCTTGCAATTATGTAATACAAAAGTTTAAATTTTTGTATTACATATTTCAAATTCATAATACCGTAATTACAAAATTGAGAATTGAGAAAAAGTGCAATCTGTCTGTTTAAAGGTCTCGGAGTCGCCATCTAGAATGTTGCTGGGCAAGTTTAAAGGATTATTGGATAAGATAGTTAATTGTTCGTCATTAAAATATTAAATTATTGTCTTTGATTCTGCAAGTTTGGAGTATGTTTGTCTACAATGAAATGATATATTTGTATCACTTTCGTGATATAAATATACTGTTATATTATGGAAAATATTAACATATAATTTGACAAATAATTAATAATCTAATAATTTAGATTATTTTTAGGTTAGTTGGACGTCCCACCTTAAGTGATCTATAAATTGATATATATTGTATAGTATTGTACAAATGTATAATATTGTTTAAATATACAAAATATTAAACAATTTATTTTCTTATTATTGGATTATTACTTATCTTTTATAAATGTATAAGATATACAAACTTTTGTGATTGTTATTTGAAATTTTAATAATATATTTTCACCAATATATTAATAAAATTAATTAATATTACTGTACTAATAATTATAAAACTGTACAATAATGGAATACAACATTGTTTTATTTGAACAATTTTGTTTTTAATTTTAAAATGTAAAAAAAATTGTTATTTAAAAAAATAGTCGTTTTCATTAATTAACTTAATAATTATAAAATTAATTAAAGTTAATTGGTTAAATGTTAACCCAATTTTTTCAACGTAGTTTATTAATTGCTATTATTTACAATGTTTTGCGCAGCAAAAATGTTATTTTTAATTTCTGTAAAAGAGTATTAAGTGATTAATTATCCATGAAAGTAAAAGACAAAACTACACGAATATTTCTTGTCTTAGCGATGTTAAATTTGTATATCAAACAATTGTGATTTTTAATATTACAATTAATGAAAAAAAAAAAAAAATCATCATTCAAAAAAGATTAACATGAAATGCGAATGAAGAAAGAAAACTTAAAGAAACGGGGAAAATGCGAATTTTGGCACGCATTCTGAGTCAAAAATAAACGGAGCACAATTGGTTTCTGCGTTAGCAAAAAGCAAAAAGCGGCTTAAAAAATAAATAAAGTAAAGTAAGATCGCACGCGATTGCATTAAAAATGAAGTAAGTGCAATTGAATTGATTGAAGTATATCACCATAAGTCCAATGCTGATGCATTATAGAGTTAGGCATTGGGATTGTGTAAGTGTGCGTATGGCTTGTCTGTGAATACGACATCACCGTGTGAGTAAGAAGAAATGTTGTGGAGACGCAACACTTAAGTCTTGGATCAGTTGGAGCCGTAGTTAGCGATAGGATAGAAGTCATTTTGTCAATCTTGTCTGTGATAAATAACTTTACTTGTGATAAAATGTTTTTACCTTGAAAGTCTATTGAACAACTTAGATTAATTGTAGTGGTACGTCATTGTTACGCAATCTGTAATTATGAATTCAAGTTCAAATCTCGATGGTAGTCATTTTTCTGTTATCACAATTTTTTATTTTTTTAATATTTTTTTTAATTTATCATAAATTTCCAATTTAACACTTATGTTTTTTTTTATTTAAATATAGATTATTAAACAATTACAATAATATTAATTTTATTTCAAATAAAAATATTCAATTTTACATAAATAATTTGAATATAAAAAATATACAAATTTATATTAATATTAAAAAATATTCAAGGATTAATTTTTGCATTACTAAATTATTCTAAATTTTTCTATTAATTTTTAAAGACTGAAATTATCAGTAAGACTTAGAAAAGTACAATATTGACCTTAATAGTATATCAGAGTGATTTAATCCAATCCAACTACTTTTTTGGACTTGTTGCTGATAAGAGTTATATATAATTTGCCATTTTTGTCTATTACTTGTATAACTTGGTCTTTGCAATTATTAAATACGGAGCAAAGTGCGATGTTACAGGATTAAAAACAAGTTATAAGTGTGAAAAGTTACATTTGTTAAACATCATACATCGATCAAAACAATGTGCAATATTATTTCTGCAAGTCAACTTTTTATACTTTTTTCCTTATTCGTCTCAAGTTTTTATCAATGTAGTTTGTATAAGTTATGATAAGTTTCAAAGAGTTTATTGACTGGTATTTAAAAACTTGAATTTAATTTGAACATTTTTTATTAATTTATTATTATTAAATTAAATTATTAATGAATAATATTAATCTCGTAAGGAAAAAATATATTTTGAAACATATTCAGAAATGTATGTGAAATACATAAAATATATTTTCGGCAAAAAGTTATTATATATTTAATATATATTTACACAAAATATATGTGTAAATACGTGCAAAAACAAATGGAATATATATTTTACACAGAAAAATATATTTAGAATATATTTAACATATCTTTAAAAGGATATATTCAACAATTAGTTACTATTTTTAGTACTAAATGCAAGTACTGATTAAGATTAAGATACTTGACAATTAAATTAATCAGAATTAAATTAAGTTAAAGTGATAGACAAACTTATTTGCTCCAATTGTAAGATTATCAAATAATCTAAAGTCTGTCAAAACATGAAGTTGTTATACTTATCAACGAAAAAGACAAGTATCGATACTTAATTATTTAGTTAAATTTATTGCATTTCATTTATTTGCCTTCAAAAAAAAGTAAAAAGTCGTATTTTCATATTAATAGAACATTTTGTCAGACTTTTCAATAAACACGTCAAATTATTCAAACTCAGCGTTTGTTCTGCTGAATAAATGCAAATTTAATGACTTTAACTGTATATGTTGGTTTCTTTGACTGTTATCTTTCGTCTTTCTTATCATTCTATTGCGAATTCTAAGCTTGACAATACAATTCAATTGACTAACGATCATTAATTGATGATAGTATTATTTGTTCGTGTGATTGTTTAAGTTGTTACATTTTCCAATCCAATTTTTTATCTGATCAATTTATTGTTCTAGTTTGACTAAATTTTAATACGCAATATTGATGAGCAAAGACAACTATATGGAATAATGCTTAAGCTGATGCAGCATTAATATTTTAGTCATATTTTCAGATAAATGTTCAATTTGATAATCAACCTGTATATTATCAACACAAGTTAATGCGATTTGTTATTACAAGTGTAATAATATTACATTAAACATATAAATATAACAATTTTATTCTATAATTATAAACAAAATTTCCTTTTGCTTTCATATTTTGAGCACTTAAGATGATTCTTCAATCAAATTCACTGCTTCTCTCTTCCACTAATGGAGTCACCATTAGCTCTATCTTTTTTGCTCTTACATAGCTAAAGAATCACCTTAAGGTGATTCTTTAGCCGAATTCGCTGCTTCTCTTTTTCACTAATGGAGTCACTATTAGCTCTATCCTTTTTGCTTTTACATAGCTGAAGAATCACCTTAAGGTGATATCTCAAGCCTGCTACACCGGAGTTAGGGTCTTTTGAATTTATAAATTATGAATAAAGAATTGAACTTTAAAAAATATGTCATTTCATTCTTTGATCCTGGGAGAATGTTTTGGTGAAAGAAAACTTGAATTTTTTTGTTTACTTTTTTCTTCGTAACCTCCCCCGTTGTTTGTAGTATATAGGAGATTTAAAAAATACGGGGGAGGTTAAGGAGCAAAAGGTAAACAACAAAATTCAAGTTTTCTTTAAACAAAACATTCTCCAACGATCAAAGAATGAAATGACATATTTTTTAAAGTGCAACTCTTTATCAATAATGTATAATTTCAAAAGACACTAACTTCGGTGCATTAGCATTGAAAAATAAATAAATCTGGATAAATTCTATTATCATTCACTAATAAAATGACTCTTTCGTTTGTATAAAACTAGATATACAAATTGCAGGGTGCATATTTCTTAACTGATTAGTTTGTATAACTTGTCTTGATTATCCATTTTTGTGTTTCAGATAGAGCAGAGTATTCGAATTGGCGCGAAAACTGGAATCAGCAGCAGCACCCCGGCTTGCGCACATCGAGGAAGCGTGTTTGTTTGTTGAGGGTGGGGGTTGTCTTGTCGTTGAAAAGTAGTGCTCGACGACATCGTAGCTGCTCTCTTTCTCTCTCTCTCTCTGTCCCTTAAAGCTCTTCTTTTGGCGAAAGCAAAAAAAGGCTTGCAATCAGAATCAGAATCAGAAAGGTGAGCTTTAGAAACTGAGATGTCATCGTCACGCGGCGGTTTGATCGCAGGCAGACGATGGCTGCGCGCGAACCGATTGCTCGGTGGCGGTGACCGGCGGGGCGTCGCCACCGCCGCGATCTGCAGCAAGACGCCGGCACTGCGCGATCAAACGGCGTTGGTCGCTCGGCGCGCGATGTCCAGCAAACACGATCGCGTCCTCACCGAGGACAATGTCTTCACCAATTTGCGCGTCATGGAGTACGCCGTACGCGGACCGCTACTCATACGCGCCCTTGAAATCGAGCGCGAACTCAACAAGGTACGTCATCCACAATTATCGACGCAACCCCGTTCATCGCAAACCACATCGTCCAAAATTAACAAGGGCTTCTGCTTTCCATTCACTTTACAACATTAACAACTTCCTTTTCAACTTTTTATACAAACAAACAAATTTGAAGTACATTTTCAGGCAGCGTCAAATAATAATGATCACAAGTCAAGTGTGATAATATAAATTATGCATTTTTATGTTTACTTTTTTGTAAATATAAGTTAAACTTCAATATTATACGTGCAAAGTTTCATTATTTTAATGAATAATTGTATTTACAATGTAAATATCTATTTAAATTATTATTTTGTTAAGAATTAAATAATATTGTTAATTTAGAAAATGTTTTTTTAAGCAAAATAAATGTGTAATTTAATTACAAGTTTTGTACTTATTTCGTATTTACCATTGTCACATTGTACATCTGTCAACGAGCCACTGAACTAAACGATTCAAATATTTAAGTACTTTGAAAACTATAAACTTTAATCGCTATTATATTTTGTTTTGAAAGTATTGCGATCTGCTTTGCACATCCATATGTTTGAAATGTTTAATTAATTAAATATCTCAAACATTTGAGTTGGAAACATTTTTAATAAATAATATTGTGAAACACATTGTTGGTTTATTTTTGCATTTCAATTTCGTTGTTCATAAAATTCACTATTAATAAATGATTTGTTTAAAATCTGATACTTTTTTTCGCCTTTACTTTCCTGAGTTAAAACTTTTGAAAAAGCCGAAAAGTAGAACACTTCACACTTTTCCATTCACAAAAAAATATCATCCATAATCTGATGCAATCGCATATTTCCCGAAATATCAGTAATCTAACTAAATGATGTTTACGTGACATATTAAATGACAAAGAATTGAGTTCTTATGAAATACTTTTTCTCTTATTAAGATCGATTTATTTGAGTTATTTTCCTTAGTACGTCATATTTTCCTGCTTTCTTTGTCAAAGTGCATACGAGAAAGGCACTTCGGTCCAACAACTGACCTTGAACATTTCTCACGTACTTCATTCTTTTTCTTTTTCTTTATTTTCCTTTTATTCTTTTTTTTCATTATTTATCATAATTTATTTTCATTTAAACATTTTTTGTATAATTTCTATTTTAAAAGATGTATATACATTTAATTATTAAACCTATTATAGTCATCGATGACGTCACAAAACTACTTAAATTTTGTACTTTGCATCTTTTTCATTTATTTTTGTATATATATGGAGTATATGCAGACTTAGATAATTTTTCTACACAAATGTCTTTGTTTGACTTCAACACTTGCATTCTTCAATTCTCATCTCAAACAAGTGTTTGCAATGTGCGTCATGTCATTGACCGTAATGTAAACTTTAAACAAAAAGTCATTAATCATTACTATCCGACAAGAATCTCTGCAATATATGACATTGTGCATTGCAATTTTCTTAAATGAAAATGCAATATTGAAAAAAATTGAAAAAAATATTTTAACTAAGACATTTTTGTTGAACATTTCATTATTAATTTTTATTAATTATTAAAAATATTTTTAAAAATTTAAATATTTTTAAAATATTTCGACAAATTAAAAAAAATATAAAGACAATTATTTTATTAATATTAATATATTTAATTATTATAATTATACATATATATATATATATAAAATAAAAATAATAAAAATAATATAAAATAAAAAAAAATGGGTTAATCGTTTCGTCGCTCATGCAAACTGATCTGCAAAATAATTCAAATTCATTATATAATACGATAATGTAAATTACACAGTAAAGAGTCTTTATTGCATAAAATGTAACAATTTTAAAACATCGGTTTAACTTTTTTTACTTCAGAACCATTAATTTGTGCATTTAAAAGTGTGTACATTTTACTTCTCCTGAATATAAATATGGAAATATTGTTTTTGAATATGTACTTTATAAAGTTATAATTAAATATATAATTTTTTACATAGAATGATTATACAAAACTGGTCGCTAATTTAAATACGATACTATAATGTTATACTATATTACAATTTAATGTATTTGATGTTTAGACTGCATGTATTTGAATATTTTTACATTAGCAATTAGGCATTTATATTTTATTATACATTTAAAATAATCAAAGTAGTTATAGGAATACAAAAAATTGATTATAAACCATTTTTTTAATAAGAAAATGTGTAATGCAAACAAAATCTAATAAAAAAATTAAATACAAAAAAAATAATACAAAAATATTGTTAAATCAAAAATAAAATTATTGGGAAAACTTATTTTTACTTACCTTTTACACTTTCACTTTTCACTAATAATTAAAAGAGAGAAATAAAAAACAAGTTTTATTGAGATCAAAGCACTTGTTGTATAATTCACATATATAACAAACTTGTACTATTAAAAAAAATTATTTCTCTATTCAAACAAGCAGATCAATTTATATAAGACGATTTCTGTCGTCTCAAGTTTCACTTATAAATTGTCTTATTTACATGTTTTGTTTTAACTTAACTTTGCACTTATAAGGGATCATTTTTTTATTTTCCCTTATTGTTCAATGTCTCTATGAAAAAGTTTCATTTTTAAATTGCATAGCATTTTTTTTTTAATATTTCAATATTACAATTTTAAAAAAATTAAATAATATGAAAACCAACATTTTAGTTTTTTATATTTTTACCATTATTTTTTAATTTTACAATAAAAATAATAAATTTGAGTTTTCATTAAAACCATTTTTTTAGTATTAAAATTATTAATTATTTAATTTTTATTTTGCATTATTATTATTTTATTTATTATGTATTATATAATATATATTCATTGTTTATATTATTTTAATCCTATAAAATAAATTAGTTAAAAATATTAGAAAGTAAAAAAATCCATTAGTATTGAAAATATAAAATCTCGAATAAAGAAGCACTTTATCATCAGATATTGATTGTTCATAAAGTATTTAGAACGAGTTTATTATTAGACAAGATTGTAATGACAAACTTCATGAGATAAAGGGAAAAGTGAGATGAAAGGAAGATTTTGATACTTCGTCTGTACATTCTCACGGATAATCACCAATAGCTGCAAATCATAATCAGTTTCAATTAGATTAAAGTTTGTTGAAATGTTGACGATGTTAAGTGACGCATCAGCATCAGAGCATTTATTTATTCAAGGTTTTTTTTATGATGATGAATAATCGTTTTTTATATCAAAACGGAAAATCTAAATTGAAATATTAAAAAATGAAAAAAATGATTTTGAACAATTTTTAATTTTTACTATAAATTACTTTAATTTTGCAACTTTGAGAAAAAAAAAACATTTTTTTCTCAAAGAACGAAATTCACTTTGTTTAAAAGCATTTTTTAATGTTTATTTCAATTTTAAAAGTTATTTGCTTCATACATGTTTTTTTGTTTTGTTCAATTTGAATCATTATTTCCTCAAATGATAATTCTTTATCACTACTTCTTGTCACTAAGTAGAACAAAAAAGTTCTTGTCCACTTCGATGAAAAAAGCAGATTAACTTTGCAAAAATGTATCGCATTAATACTTAGATAATTATAATTAAATTTTTCTTCCATTCATTTTCTTTAATTTGTTTACGCAATTAATAAAAATAATTCAAATGTTGTTTAAGTTGCAGTTTTTTGTTTAATATTGTAAACGGTTATATTCAATTATATTGTAATTTAAATACAAAATATGAATAAACAAAAAGATTAAAGTAGTTAAATGAAAAGACTGAACTTTAGTCTTCGTCTATTGGTATCAAAGTCGAAAATAAACGTAACAGTTTATTTTCGACTTTGATAATGACTTGATTGTGAAAATAATGGAACGTAATTTTAGTTCACTTAAGTAAATCGTGTATAATTTTTTAAATAGTTTTAATTAATTTGTTTATACTTGCATTCAATTTTTAATTTAAAAAATCGAATTAAATTGTTTAAAATAAATTTGACGAAATAAAAAATGAAAAAACCAACATTATGCTAATAATTAATTTGTTGTTGTTAACAGGGAGTGAAAAAGCCATTCAAAGAAGTGATCAAAGCAAATGTTGGGGATGCGCATGCGATGGGTCAGCAGCCGGTAACCTTTTTGCGGCAGATTTTGGCACTGGCGGTGATGCCGGAACTGAAGAGTGATCCACGCTTTCCGGAAGACGTGAAAAAGCGCACGGACACGATACTCTGCGGTTGCAAGGGCAAAAGTGTGGGTTCCTATTCGGAATCCGCGGGAATTGAAATTGTGCGAAAACACGCCGCGCAGTACATCGAACGACGGGATGGCATTGCCAGTGATTATAATAACATCATTTTGTCGAATGGAGCTTCGGATGGAATCAAAGTGTGCAATTTATAGCTTTTTTATACAATATTTTGTTCGCATTTTTATTCAACAAATTTCATTCAAATTTAACATTTAATAAATAAAATAATCCTAGTAAAACGAAAAATATATTACAACTATATTCTCCATATATTTGTATACTAATTTAATAATATATTAACCCTTTTCCGACCAGGTTGAGTTCAATGGACTCGTTAGAAAAAGAAATACGACCGAACTTTTTCTCGTGGGACAAGGATAGAAAAAAAGCCTGGTTGGAGAAGGGTTAAACATTAATTAAGAATATATTAATATATGAACAATATATTTACAGTATATTCTAGGTTTTGCTATTTTCGTTTAAATCTTTATTTACGTTCAAAATTTAACTTAAAAATTTAACATTTAAATACAATTTTTAAAAATTGAGTTTTTTTCAATGAATTGAAAGAAAGTAAAGTAACAGAGATTGAAATAATTGCTATAATTCATTGCATAAGAACTTCACTATTTCAAAAAGAAAAAAAAAACAAACTTCATTTGAACAAATGCAATAACTTTACATAACATTTTCACAGAGTTTCCTCAAATTATTCAACGAAAAACTGAATGGTAAGCCAAGCGGAGTAATGATTCCGATTCCCCAATATCCTTTATATTCCGCCACTTTAACGGAATTCGGATTAACTCAAGTTGGTTATTACTTAAACGAGGAAAACAAATGGGCCCTGGATATCAGTGAACTGGAAAGAGCGTACGAAGAGTCGAAGAAAACGTGTAATCCACGTGTCTTAGTTGTAATTAATCCTGGAAACCCGACTGGACAGGTTTTATCTCGCGACAATATTGTGGACATAATCAAATTCGCTCAAAGGAAGCATCTATTTTTGTTAGCCGATGAGGTTTATCAAGACAATATTTATGATAAGCATTGTGCCTTTCATTCATTCAAAAAAGTTATGACTGAAATGGGAGAGCCGTACAAATCGATGGAGTTGGCTTCTTTTATGTCAATTTCAAAAGGTCTTTTTAATTTTGATGATTATTTTAATAGTTTTGTAACAGGGTAGTTGCGCACCGTGAGACCCTAGAATAGTCAAGGGGATTTTATAATTATTCCTGAATTTGTGCCTCTTTCATTTTAATTACACATTTTCCTAGTAAAATGACAAATATATTGTGAATATATACTTAACAAGGAAAGGTAGTCGTAAGAATATACTCCTGAGCTCACATGTTAAATAATATATTACTATTCACTTTTTCGTTCCGAAAAATATTATTTGTAAGTTCGAAAATATTGCCAAATTATAAAAGTAGCTAACTTATTGCTGTTTAATGTTAAAATTAGTCAGAACTTTATTTGTATAACATGTTGAAATTAAAATTTTAATTTCTTTTAGATATTTATTTCTTACTTAAAGTTTCTGGAAAAAATCATATTTGAATCTGGAAAAGCTGGAAAAATCAGGGAATTTAAAAAAGCATTTAGCGCAACAACCCTGTTTTGTAATAATATTAAAGATCGTACTGAATTATTTTTCAATCAGCAACATGTTTTTAGGATACATGGGTGAGTGCGGAATTCGCGGAGGTTACGCAGAGATTATCAATATGGATCCAAAAGTAATGGCTGTGTTAATGAAATCAATTTCCGCAATGTTATGTCCAACGGTTTTGGGACAAGTTGCGATGGACGCAGTTGTAAATCCACCTCAGCCTGGTGAACCGTCTTACGAATTGTATGCTAAAGAGAAGGCTGACATTTTGAAATCTTTGGCTGAAAGATCACGATTGGTTGTTGATACGTTAAATGATATCAAAGGTTTTAAGGTATAAGAATGTGTTATGTAATTACACAGAGGATGGTCAGTGAATCTAGAAACTTTGAAAAGTTGCAAAAAATCTGGAAATTAGGATCATCTTTGTCAAATGGAACAATTTTTTAATTTGCATTTTAAGCTGGCATTTTGTATTTTTAGCTTTAATTTATTTCAACTATTTAAATGTGTTTGCATTTTTCAAACTAGTATTAACTGTTTAAAGTAGTTAAACCAGTTTGAACTATTTAAACCAATTTGAATTGTTCGATCTAATATGAACTGTATAAAGTAGTTGTATTAGATTACTTTTAGTTTACTAATTAAATTATTTTGAAGTATTTTAACTAGTTTGAACTAATTGCAACTAGTTTTAAACTAGTTAGAACAAGTTCCTAACTAAACAAACTAATGTACACATCTATTACTGATATATCACTGACCATCCTAAACTGTTTTTAATAAATACTAAATTTATTGATTTATTTATTAATAATTTAAATGTTGTAGGCAAACCCTGCAATGGGAGCAATGTACGTATTTCCCCAAATAATGCTGCCAGAAAAGGCGATAAAAGCAGCAAAAGCTGCGAATCAAGAACCCGATGTATTTTATGCATTCAAATTGCTCGAAAGCACCGGTATTTGCGTTATCCCTGGCTCGGGATTTGGCCAAAGACCCGGCACGTATCATTTTCGCACAACGATATTACCGCAGAAGGAAAAAATCAAAACTATGCTTGGCTCTCTTAAAGACTTCCACGAAAAGTTCCTCAAGGAATATAGCTAGATGAAACGGACAATAAACAAAGAATTGGACATTTTTTGTTCAAATTTAGCGCTTCATCAAAAAGAACAAACGAAGTTTACAGTAATTAAGCAACCTTTTTTGTCACGATTTGTTCTAAGCTTAATGATTGTATAATATTAGTATTTTGCTTCGAACAAATCGGTAAATTGTTGAGGAATGTATTTCTATAAAAATGCTTAAAAGGACATTTCGAGCAACTGTTGTGATAATTAGGTTGATATTGAATACAGTATCTCGACGATGTTCTTATTCATATATGTTTGTAAAACAAACTAATTAAGTATATATATATACACATATATGTACACATACACACACACACACACACACACACACATTAATGGATGTATGTGAATTGTAATGATGTTGCATGTTAATAAAAGTAATATTAATTGGTTTAAATACTAATAATGTTTTGTAATTTAAATAAAATGAATATATTTTTCAATAACATTATTTAAGTTTAAATTTCGAAATTTCATTTTTAGTCTACAATCATTCTTCAGAGAGATTTTTCATGTTTTAGTTTTATTGAGTAAAACATTATTTGTTAGGTTTTTTTTGTTTCATTTCTCATTCACTTTTATACAAACAGTAATATAACAATTATTTATTAAACAATGAATGGCAAAAATGGCAGTACATTTTTGAACTAATTAAGATAATATAATTAATTTTTATTACTGCAATATCCTCATAAGATAATAATAGTTAATTCTTTACCAATTACTATGACAAACGCATTATAGCAAACTTAATAATTCACGAATTGTTTTAACTCAGTTTAATGGAGGATATATTTAATAAAAAATTGTGACAAAAGTGAGGCATTTTTATAACAACTCGTGAAGTCATATAAAAGTAGCATTTACTTATTTATTATAAAATGTTTAAAAGTGATAGTCTCTATGATACATCATATCGAGTAATAAAATTAAGTTTTCTATTTGTGGGTCGATGGGTGAACCAGACTTCGTTTATATATAAATTGATTCACTTTATACAGATAATTATAATGTGGTATTCATTTTTTGGACAGGTATTTAATGATGAAGAAAACTATTCTTTTCTTCATTATGTAATACTTTTGTTAAAAAGTATTAAATAATGAAGTTGACATTTCTTTATTCCATATATTTTATGAATTAAAAAAACAGTACTGAATTAATACTTTTGTTTATTATTTAACAGACAAATTATAATTGAATATATTTCTGTATTTTAGGTACAATTTTTATACCAAATTAAAGACGACATTGACGACTTATGTCTGAAATTTATTTTCGTGTTTGTTACTCTATTTATCTTTTTAATATTTTTGCTTCATACTTTCAAGAGAGAACAAGTAATTTCATTTTTGTATTTAAAATTTATTTATTCCTTAATTATATAAAGTTAATTAACTGAAATGTTGAATAAAAATTTAAATTGTGTTTTAACAGCTACTTAAAACATTGGTAGAAATAGATAATCAGTTTGCAAAATCTAAAAGTAAAGTTGGAGAAAAAATTGCTTTAGACAGACAGGCATTTTTTGCAAAAATGCTAAAAATAGGATCAGGTAACTGTTGATCATCTCAAAAAATGGACAATTTTTGAAAATTAAAGCTTTTATTTAAAGCCGAATTTTACCTTAAAGAAATCTTATTAACAAACATTTTTTGTACAAAATAAATGATTTCATAAATATTGTATAATGATAATAATTATCATCATAGTGATTTTTTCATTTACGGCAATGACGTGGGTTATATTAGTAGTAGTATTGTCATATGCACTGTGTGACATGAAATCAGCAGATAAATCCACTTGCATGAGCGCATATCTATTTGTCTTCACTCCATATTCTTATGGAATTAACGTAGGATTACTTTTCTCATTCTATCTTATTGGTGTGCCATATATCTTCGGATTTTCTTGTTATTTTGTTTTAATTCCTGTTCACCTTTTAATCGAGCATGCAATAATGGTGTAAGAATACAAATTGCATTTTTTATTCAAAATGAAAATGTTAAAGAAACATTTTTGTATATTTTTACATGTTTTATATTTCATTTTTAGTTATGAATTAGAATGCATAGGAAAATCTAATTCCATAAAAGAAGTAGAAAGAATATCAAAACAACGGTTTCGTTATTGTGTTAACTTACATCACTTTTTTATCTCGTAAGTCGACGTGCAGTAGCTTTTTCAAATTACTAGGAGATGTGTTATAATAAGGTGGGAGTCACTAGGCCGGTGCTGATGCACAGATATTTTAAACATTCATGTATATATAGATAGATATACAAACAATGTAAATGTTTAATAGTTTGAAAATAAATATCTCACGTTCTAAATAGTCAAAGTCATTCATATTTGGAGAAACGAAAGACATGCTCTTAAAGAACATTTGTTTAAATCACAAATAAATTCTGACTATTCATAACAAATATTGTTATATCACGCAAAATATTAATAATATAATTTGACGAATGATTTGAGACTATTTGTTGCTACTTTTTAGTAATATATATGAACAAATCAAGTAGAACAACTTTCCGAATGACCAGATAATTTGTTTAAATTTATCCTGTAATTTAAATTTTAAAATATAAAATACAAAATATAAAATAAATACAGAATAAACAAAATTATCCTGTGAAATGAGATTCATTTGTCTACATTTGAAGGATTCTACAAATGTATAACAATGCCATGGGTTTCATAATATTAATTGGCGTGAGCTTAAATGTGTTTGGAATAACCTTGAGTTTGTACAATGTAAGTACTATTTTGTTTATACTATTTATAATAATTAAATTTATAATAATAAATTTATAATATTTTTTTTATATTTATAAATAAAAATTTTATAATAATAAATTAAATTAAACAAATATTATTTATAATTCTGTTTATTTAAAATGTAGCAGTTTTATTTGAATTTGAATTTATTCTTTAGCTAAACATAGCTGCGGATTCTCCCGATAAAATATTTTTTATAATTCCGGTTATGTTTATATCAATAGTTATCGTGAAATGTTTTGCTTTAGTAGGAGAAAAGATATTAGAGACAAGTTACTTTACAAAAATTGCAATGTAAGCAAAAAAAATTAATAAATAACCCAGCAGCCAGAACTGTATTAAATTTTATATAATTATATATATAATAAAAAATATATAAAAATTAAATAATATACATTACTTATATTTTATATGCCGTATTTGTCAATTTTTATATTAATTGTTTGTAACATGAATACGATTTAATACGTGAGGCCTAACCTTCATATTACTAAAACAAAACATATTATTGATGAAATTATTATATACGATTTTTATGATGTAAAACAATTAATTTGTTTACGTATTAATATATTACGACTTAGTTTTATTATATATCCTGTATTACGGATATCAATTATTCCACACATTTCAATATCCATTTCATGTAAATTTTGATATATATCCTGTGTATCACGGATATCATTTATTCTAAATGTTTCTATTTCTATACAAAAATGAACAAAAACGTGATTGAATCATATTGAAATTTTAATACGTTTTAATACAGTTCTGGCTGCTGGGAATAATAACTACTAATATGTATTAATGGTAGTATTTTACAGTATTTGACAGGCTGAGAACCTCTTTTAAGCTGGAAAACCACTAACGGCAAAATCCAATGTTATATATATATGAAAGTTTAGTGCTCAAAATGTGCTACTTGAGTGCTAAATTAAAAAAATTAATGCTTTGTATTAAAAAAAAAAAAATTTTTTTTTGCTAACTTAAGATTAAGTTAGCAAAACATGACACATCCCTGAGTATACGTTCATAGTATTTCATAGATAAAAATTAAGTATGAAATAATATGAATGTTGCAACAGGAATTTCACAGTAATAATATGATATTTTATAATATTCTACTTAAGAATCTCTATGAAATATTATAAAAATCTTTGAAACATTATAGAAAATATTAATTCATAAATAAAATATTTTTGTATAATGTTTCAAAGATTTTTATAATATTTCATAGAGATTCTTAAGTAGAATATTATGAAATAACATACTATTAGTGTGAAATTCCTGTTGCAACATTCATATTATTTCATACTTAATTTGTATCTATGAAATACTATGAACGTATACTCAGGGATCTTAATTCTATATATACATCAAAATTTAGTGCTTAAAAAGTGCTATCTGAATGCTAAATTTAAAAACTTAATGCTTTGTATTTTTAAAAAACCAATTTGGTTTTTGCTTACTTAACATTGAGTTAGCAAAACATGACGTATTTTAATTCTACATATATACATCAAAATTTAGTGCTCAAAAAGGCCTATTTGAGCACTATTTTTATATTTTACAATACTGATATAGTACCGTTGGGATATACTCAAACTGTTGTTAAT
Source organism: Gryon sp. ZL-2020 (assembly GCA_022817425.1). Taxonomy (NCBI): domain Eukaryota; kingdom Metazoa; phylum Arthropoda; class Insecta; order Hymenoptera; family Scelionidae; genus Gryon; species Gryon sp. ZL-2020. The sequence goes on along the minus strand of JABFPJ010000175.1, from coordinate 683 downwards.
TTCAGAATGCGGTATTGTAATTTTTTGTTATACGTATTAATTTGAAAACAGATTTAATAATTCTTATTTATTGCGTTTTATTTAGTTGTGAAAATGATCATTTTTTATTTTTGTATCATTTTTAATTGACACAAACAATTTTCATTAAATTAGAGAGTAATATAAAATTATAAATATAAACAACTAGTTTTGATGTTAATAGACATTTGAATTGCCGCCCTAGTGCATAAAAGATGCTATAAAATGAAGTATCATTTAATTGTAGTATAGTTTATAGTAATTTTTTGCTAACTTAATGTCAAGTTAGCAAATACCGAATTGTATATTTTTTAAAACACAAGGCACTAAATTATTTAATTTGGCACTCAAATAGCCCTTTTTGAGCACTAAATTTTGATGTATATGTAAAATTACAATGTTTCATGTTTTGCTATCTTAATCTTAAGTTAGCAAAAATTATTTTTTTTTTTAATATAAAGCATTAATTTTTTTAATTTAGCACTCAAGTAGCACTTTTTAAGCACTAAACTTTTATATACACGCAGAATAAAAGTATAGTAAAAACTACCGAAAGTATAAGAAAAATTGTTAGATTGCCAAGTAATCTCGGACTTTTTTGGTTAAATAGTATATTTTAAAGTAAAATTTAATAAAAATTCCTACATTTTATTATAGTTTCTGTA